>QEOT01008775.1:29555-49271 GCA_003123785.1 Pterocarya stenoptera | reverse complement strand
GCTACCAATAAAATCAAAAATAGAAAATTGGATGTATTATTTCTATGGTATTTTTATTAAATTTTGAGTAATACTATATATAGTCATAGAATGCGTAAGTACCGTATAATTGTCTTAAAAAAAATCTGGTACATTATTAAAAAATTAATTTTTTCATATACATATCATATTTATTCACTTTTTTCAAAGTGATTGCATCATATTCCCGACATCAACTATCATTCTGTTAGCACTGAAACCCATCGCCGCTTCCAGGTATTCATTTCGTTCACGGGGGGAGGGGGGTTGGAGCTTCACCTCCACCCACCTCCCTCTCTCGCCAGCCTCAGTTTTTTCTTAAGTTTGTTTTTTCTTTATTTTCTAGTTAGCTTTTACCCATTAGTATCGAAACTAGACAATATGTAGCCATCCGACAAGCAAAGTCCGACACGCGCCCCGCCATCAGCCTCCCTAGGCACCGATCTTCACGGCGGCAAAAGATATATGTCCATCTAAGCGGCGCGTACGTCTCACGCGCAGATTATGCCGTGCATGATTTTCACTCACTGCCGCATCTGGGGAAGTTTTCTACCGTCACGGGCAGCACCAACGAGATCAGCAGTGTCGAGTCTTTGGAACCCGACCTTCCAGTCCTCTCTAGGTATGGCTGCATGTACTGCACGCGCTGCCACATAAAATGGTGGCCCATTGCCGGCAATTCATCTCAGTTTCTTGTTACTTTCTTATGTTCCCTCTTTTCCTAACTAAGGATCGAGTGAAAGTAGATGAAGTTTCTTCCGGTCAATCTAGACCAACATATTGTAGCACACAACTTTTTACTGCGACTTCTAGCTACAGTTTTATAGTCTATTCAGTAAAGTATTTAAAAACTGTCACCAAGCAATCTCCCTTGTAGGAATTAGGTGGAAGTTATTTATTTGACTTCGAAATCTACTTCTTCTTTTTTATGTTGTAATATATTGGTTTTGAGAAGACTGTAGGGAACTCTCACTCTAAATTTGTATCTTGTAACTGTTAATTTATCTATCAATGCTTTATTTGCAAGAAAAACAAAAACTATCATTTTTCTTTATTCTAAAAAGAAACTATCATTTCTCTTATTTTATTATTAATATTGTATTATTACTCTTTATTTTACTTTCCCGCATTTCTCTAAAGAACAAAATCCAAACCCAGAACGATAGTGGATATATCCAAACCCTTCTGAATAGAAAATCTATTTACAGTTTGTTTAGTGTTATATTCGACCATTCTGCGGCATGGTTTCACTGTTGCATCTAATGTTAGAAGTTTCATCAAAGCAAGCAAGATAAGGTTGCTATGCTTTGCAGACAAGAGTCATTTCGTACACGACTTATGTACGCACATATTGCTTGCCTCTATCTCCATAAGGACTTTTGTATTCCATTTATTGTAGATTTAACTCGTTTGGATAATGAGATGAGATGGTTTTAGATGAGTTAAATAAAATATTATTAAAATATTATTTTTTATAATATTATTATTATTTTAAAATTTAAAAAAATTATAATGATGAGATAAAATTATCTCTATATTCAAACAGGACCTAATAAGCATTAAGAACAAGCAAGCAAAACGGTCAATTTATAAGTGGTTCTCTCAATTATCCATCACTCAATTTTACTTCAATTTTCTCAATTTAAAAAATAAGTTAATTGAATAGCTGATAAACATAATCTCGACTCATTTTAAAGATAAGTTATCTTTTTTCGACTGTTGTAACACGTGAAGAATTTATCTATGCACTACTTTCAAATGATAAAAAGTAAGAAATATGGAATCAACCAAGCAATCTTACCTTGAATGCACAAAAAATGGCACAATGAACTCCAATTTCTCATATCCCATTTAGAAACCTTAACCCCACCACCCAAAAAGAGAAACTAGAAAGCAAAAACAACCCACTCCACCTTTAATATATCCTTAGAAAATTGTATTTGATTCTTGACCCACAATAAAGGTTTAAAGAATTGGCAAAAAAGGAGGAAGAATTTTTATAGACACGCTAGAAAAGGCCACTAGCCGCAAAAGCAGGAAATCTTCACATGTCACAAGTTCGATGATTCCTACTTACAGCATCATTACAGTACATCAACTCAACTTTAATATCATTATTTTAATTGTTTATCCCTAATGTTTTTTAACAATATAGTGCTGAACCACCCTATGATTTTGCGCAGAAATCATGGTGCGTGACAATATTTAATCAGGAGTACAACAAGAAGATCCCGATTTTGAGCGTCCATAATGCCGTAGGACTGCCCAACCCTACCTCTGTCTATTTTCCTTTTCCGCCAGCCAAATAAATAGAGTAATGCTAAATAAATACATGAGTAATGAGTTGTACAAATATCGTGTATTTTTTTTAAATGAAAAAAGTGAGGTTTATTATTAAAAAATTATTTTTTTACATAAATTTTATATTTATTGAATTTTTTCAATATGAGTATACGACATTTACGCACTCTATAACTATAAATATCATTTCTCAAATACATAAAAAAAAAAAAAAAAAGTTTCTTAATTTCCAATCATTTAAAAAGAATCACTTTTCGTTTAAATATCACTTATTGTGGGATTGGATATATTCGTAAAAAAATTAAGATACCAATATATATATATATATATATATATATTATGTAAATTGATGTGACAGGCTTCTACATCAGCTATTTATTTGATGAGTCAATAAACAGGGATTAATTAGATAACTTATTAATTAACCAACTTAGTAATTATGAATATTTCCTGCCTTCAACACCATACATAAATGTACGTACATGTAGTAGCAGATCAGGACGATTAGTTGAAGATTATGCTGCATGTGAACATCCACATCATGATCAGCACATTGGCCATGACCATAAATATCATTCATATTCTTAAGGCAAAAATCACCTAATTAACCATGCCAACGTCGAAATCTCTCAACTTTCTTTTCATCGATCGGTATTATTATTATTGAGCTTTGAGAGCTTCTATCTGAAATTCATGTTGCATATATTATATGTTGTTGTGTATATTGCCATCAAGCTGGTAACTCTCACGTTGTTGCTACTTCTTGTTTTTTGAGTAAGATGGCTCATCTTCTCATCACTTCATAGATCTGAAATAAAATGCAAACTAACGCTTATAATTAATTAATAAA
Source organism: Pterocarya stenoptera (assembly GCA_003123785.1). Taxonomy (NCBI): domain Eukaryota; kingdom Viridiplantae; phylum Streptophyta; class Magnoliopsida; order Fagales; family Juglandaceae; genus Pterocarya; species Pterocarya stenoptera. Next base: position 46,102 of record QEOT01008775.1, on the reverse strand, counting down.
TAAATAAATAAATAACACGAACTTAGCTTACAATGGGGTTTAGCGGAAAAATAACCTCTAAGGTTGTTATACAAAATTGAGGATCTAAAGTACGAGAAAAATATATAAATAAAGTAAGCCCTACAATGTATATTATTGCTCTTATATGATTCTCAACTACCAGTATTAAATAAATAATAAATACTTGCAACGTTCACTTTATATATGTATTTTTGAGAAAATTTATACATAAGCAATTATTCAACTCCACACCTAATATTTTATAAAATAAAAATAAAAAATTATTAAGTTTGAGCTGTGAGAGTAAATAGTAACTGATGCATAAATTTTTTTAAGATGAAAAGATCAATGGGTTTTATATGCCCAAGTGAGATGTATTGACCATATACAACTAATTAGGCTATTATTTTCTAGAGCATTTATTAAAAAAAAAAAAAAAAAAAAGAAGAAGAAGAGAAGAGAGAGAGAGAACTTTTGAATATATGGTGCTGATCAAAAGAATGGGAAGAAGAAAATGAGCTGATCAGAAGTCACAAAGGGAAATTAAGGAAAGCCAAGCATGTGAATTGGTACAGCTTTTGTCGACCCAACAACCTCCAACTCTGACCAGAATGTGGGGTTTTGATTTTTGTTGATCGTATGCATGCTTCTTTGCATTTTCCTTTTATTTTCTCTTTAAAAAAAAAAAAAAAAAAGAATTATTATTTTTTTATTAATCTTATGAAATGGATTGGGTGGCTATCATGGATTCCCCCGGTTGGCCACTGCCCCCATTTTCCTGCTGGCCTGAATCCTGATCACCTTATGTACGGACTGCATACGGACCGCCTCTTGTCTAATATTTTTCACAGTTTTATATTTATTTATTTATTTTGTTGTTATTATTATTATTGCTATATATTTTCCTGAGCACTACTGCATGCAATGAATTTTTTTCTGACTGCAAATCAGCACTAATATATATATATATATATAATCAAAATTGTCCAGAAATAGATTCTACTGTGTTGGGCTCATAATTCTGTGACTTCCCTTCCTAACGTTGGCTAGCAGCTAGAGGCCACATGCAAGCCTGCCATTCAAGAAATTAGGACAATTAATATTTGCAACAAAATTAAATTAAAATTAAGATGTGCATGCATCAGTCTATATATCTATACATATATATGTATGTATAGATTATTAATAATGTACTATAATTCATAACGACTAGTCAGATTCAATCAAACTTGTATTTATATGCTGCATGCAAGGGTTTTATTCTTCCACCTGTATTCTTTAAATGATATTAAAAGCTCACGACTAAGAGCTAGCACATGTACAGGGGGCCTTCTCCGTAAGATTCCTAGCTACTTAAATGCTGCCCTCCAGGATATATAAGTGATCAGGATCATGTACGTAAATATATATATATACATATAGAGAAATGCTACATATAATCGTGAAGTGTATAAGTCTCGTACAGTCATTTTGAAAAAGAATGAGGTCTATTATTAAAAAATTTATTTTCATTTCATGTGAGTTTTATATTTATTCATTTTTTTCAAAGTGATTGTACAATGCTTATATACTCACGACTCAAACTATTATTTCTCATATATATATTTATTTGTAGTCCTATAAATATTTTCTTTAATTTTTTTAATCGATTTAACATTGTATCAGAATATATAAAGATATTTGAAATTAAATTTAAACTAATTTAAATTTATTCCTTTTAAAACTCTAAGTGTTAGACTCTCGATCACTTGTTAAAAATAAATAAAATCAAAATGCATATATACCCTCACTGGACGCAAGACACGAGTTTGGATGAATGAAGAAGAACATGACACGTAAAGTACTAGCTAGGGAATATATGTGAGAGAAACTCATGAACGTCGTACGCCATCAAAGTAGCCAAGTAAAGGAGACAAGACACAACTAACTCTAAGTCATACGACTTCACAACCCCATAATCGAGTACTACATGTATATTTATGGCCTATATATTATATATATTATATGCACGCAATTTGTCATTTCATAAAGAATTAACTGATTGATCTTCTCTTCACAGCACTAAATATATATGCAAGAAGAGTGTCTGCCATTACTAATTACCACGTACCAATGTCAACAGACATGATAATTATGCGTATATATTAATATCTATAGATCAAGATCATAACTTTCATGACGACATTCATAGCTAGGTATAAATTTTCAATTAATCCAATTGATTTTATCCATGCACATGATATCACTATAAAATAAAATTGTTTCTTTATTATAAAAATGATGATTTTCTACTAAAGTAAGTCTATTCTTATCACAAATAAATAGTCATAAATATTTATTTTTCTTAATTAGCATATTTTCAACGAACAAGAATTGGTTATTTTTTTCATGGTTAAATACTTTTCAAATGTTAGGTTATTAATTTCAAAAGTTATGACTGCCACAGCAAGAAATCTGTCCTTTAGCGGAGAGGTAAGTTCACCTCAAAAAACATGTAAATTGCCACAATATATTTCACCCGACCGAAATTTGTTCGTAGCAAACTGGTCGAGAAAAACAAGTCTTGGTTGATCAATTGCGGTGGCCTCTGGCTTTCGTCACATACACTATCTTTTGCCGCGAATAAATTCCGCCAAACATAATAGTTTCAACCAACGTATAAACATTTTTTGCGTTTGATTAGTTCTTCGGAAATAATTATTTCCAGCGATTACTACACGCCAAAAATAGCCTAATATTGACAACCCATAAATAGCCTAATAAAAAAAAAAAAAAACATAAATTTCCAGAAAGTAAAGACACCCTTAAAATTCACATAGTTTTAAGCATGGAGACAAAGGGAATGATTCGATTTCTTAAGATTCCAATGCCCGTGGCGCTTGATGTGCCAATAGAATGATATATATATATATATAAATATATCCTGCATGTTATAAGGAGGTTTTAATTTGCATGCACATGGGGCGTGGGGAGTGCTAAATGATGCGCGAGCACAGGGCGATCGATAGAAAAAGGAAAGGGACAAAGCGAGGAATAAACTCATCAGGGTGTTTTCTAATTTAAAGGAAGAGACTTTGATTAAGCTAATCATGGGATTATTCCTTCCCCCCCACTAATAATTATATAAATAAAACAACGTCGCGCGACATGCTTAATTACCTCGAAACTGTTGTTTTTGTTAATCTATATGTATCATGCGTTAATCTTCCAATTAAATGATCAAAATTATCTTCTTCTTTTTTATATATATGCATGAGAGATAGATGATGAGATGTTAGTACATCTAACGACAGGGACATGACATGCATATCTCTTTGATGGATCCACCCTCCATTAAACACGAGTCATGCATGATGGTCCCTTTAAAGGAACAAGAGTAAAAAAGTCATGTCCTTTCGTATAATATGGTGGGGGATTGCAATGCATGCATTTCTCTTTATGGCTTTTGTATTCTTTCTGATCATTTGATTAAATATTATTGCATGGTACTACTACTACTACTAACCTCATCCTGGATTATTATTGATGCAGCTGGTTCACGCAACGCCTCAACTACCAAAGATTTTGCTAGATCGATATATAGATCATGCAAATTATATTTATAAGTTAGTATGAACGACATATCTGTCTGTCACAAAATTACTGATATACTAAGATTTGATTTCATCTGTAAGAGATTTTAATTTTAAATTTTTTTTTATTAATAATGTAAATGAGTGTTGAGATCGAATATATATCATGTAAATGATGATCATGTTGATAATGCAGCCACACTGAGGTCACCATCCAGGTGATTCAAAGATATCTCCATGGGGGGAGGTGACTGAAGGTTCTTTGTATGGTCCAATAAGAAAAGTGTAGTATAGCCACAAATATTTTTCGTGTGTGGGACCCGTTTCTAAGCAGGCACTTTAATTGCACTATTAAAAAGTGGGGTTCAATCAATCAACTTCCATTCCCTTCCGGCTTCCTCCATCCAACTTGTGGATAAAGATCGATCGGTTTGGAGGTATGTGAATATTAATGTACGTTCATGTGCAACCAAATTCCTTACCCGGCCACATTTATCCTCTGGCCTCTTCAATGCCCACTTTTTAATGGCCACCTATCATTTCTTTGTGCTCGGTTGTGATTGGATGTTGAGTTCTTTATATAAGATAGTAAAAAAAAATAATGAAAGAAATTATGTAAAATTCATCTAAATTGAGTTTAAAGTGTATTTAGATGTTAAAATGAATTTAGTACTTTTCCCACGTATAAGAAAATTTTGAGATGAGATAAATTTAGTAATTTGAGAATTAGTTATTTGGATGTTAAACTCAACTTAAAATTAAATTGAACTCAGCTGAACTCAATTGAGTTTGGGAACCAAACGCAGCCTTGAATGTGATTTTTAAGATTCTTTTTTCCAGTAACTTTACAGTTTACACAATAATTATATATATATGAAAATTAGATAACGTAACTCTTTCTCCAATCTTTTATATAAGAGAAATACTCTAAATATAAAGGAATTATACAAAAGTAATTTCACAAATTGACGTATCTTGATATTATTCGTCAGATTATAAAATTACTTTTATTGTAAAGTAGATTTGACCGATCACATGAACCCACGTCAGTTTATAAAAGTACTTTTATATAATACCCTTTGTGGCTATTGCAATCCTCTTTATATAATCTTATTTTAAATAAAACATGTTTTTATAAAATAACTCATAAAAATAATGTCGTTTAATTATAAAAATATTCTCAATTTAAAACATAATTGTATAAATTATAAAAATGATTGTACATATATCACTACTCATATAAATATATATATATATATATATATATACACACACACAAATACATATGTGTGCCTGCAAATTTGTAAAAATAAACAACAAAATTTTAGATTTGTAAGTCCGTATGGGCCGGGACACATTTTTCATATTACTAACATGATATTATTTAATAATTAATTAGCAAGAGAAGTTAAAATAATTCTTTTTACGAATCAAATATAATCATATCAATAATAATATGGAATATTGTGTGTGTCATACATGCAACTTATAAATATAATTCTCTCTATTAAATATAGAACGAAATAACTGGATCGGAGAAAAGACAAATTATACACAGCAAATTATTAGGTAAAAACAACAAAATGAAAATTTGGTGAGATGATATTATCTAGGCTCGAAATTAGCTAGCTAGCTAGCTAGTTAAATTCGCCTTTCCTGTCCGCCTGCATGCCTTTGAAATAATATTATATAGACCAAGCGGTCCATCTGCAAAGTTGCATTAAAAAATAAAAAATAAAATCTAGTTATAAGCGATTCTAAGTATTGATATGTATATTTATTAAATATGATTGATCAGAAAATAGATTTTATTAAAAAAATACTAATTTAAATTTAGAATATAAAAACAATAATATTAATATATAGATTGGTACATAAACTTATTTGTATATAACAAAACTCTGAATAAAATTAAAAGAGTAATGTTAAGTTATCGGTTGGGTTGCGTAAGAGCTTTACATTTTTTTTTTTAAATAGAGTTAGATTAATTATTAAAAATTAAATTTTTTTATTTATTTACTTTTTTTTTAAATGTATAGTATTTCTGCATTTTAATTATCATTTCTCAAATTGAAAACAACGACCAAACTCATTATTTAAGATATATATAATGTTTTTCGTCCGTACAATTAAAAAACCCTAGCTAGCAAGATGCATGGTTACATATACATACAGTGAATGTATATTGATGAGCAGAAACTCGTTCAAATTCAGAACCCTAGAAAGCAAGCAGGACGCGAGATTCATGGCATGGATTAGTGTTTGGAGGGAACCTTTTTCCTTAAAAAAAATAAATAAATAAATAAACAAGAGCAGTAAATATCATTGCTCTTGTCCCCTGTGTGTGACACACTGCCCACGCTTACCTTCTGATCTCATATACATATTCTGGGCACCCACATTATAAAATTAATTCATTTAATATTTAAACACTGCATGTTTCCTTTCCAATATATATCCGAGAATCTATATATAGATATACATATATATATATATATTTTAGTACTGTAACATGACCGACAATGCCTTTTGAAAATAACTCAAGAGCTTCCATTCTTTGGCTCTGGCCAGTACTCTGCAAGTGTTGTAAGTTTCTAATACAGCATGCATTAAATATGAGTATTGCTATGTCAACATAAAAACAAATTTATAAATTGCCATGATTTTATCAATTTTTATATTATATTTTATATTATAAATATAATTTTATAATTTAATAAATCACATCAAATCACGTTAGTTTATGAAATTATTTTTATGTAATTATTTTGTGATTAGAATATTTTTCTATAAATGTTAGCTTTCACCTGCACGTGAGAGAGGAGAGTGATTATTGCTGGAATTTATTGCTGGGAGCAATGCTACGTATAATCCTCATTTGAGAATTGCAATATAAGTTTTATAATTTTTTAAAATTACAAAAATATTCATCTTAAAATAATATTTTTTTTTCATTTAATAAAGAGCTTATGTATGCAATACTCAAATAGAGATTGTAAATAAAATTTCTCTTAAATATATATATATAATATATTGGTTTATTTATTTACTGACAAGATTTTAAAGACCGTTGTCGACCATAAAGATTTTTAATTTTTAATCATATTGTGGTAAATTTAAATAAAAATGAAAATTTAAAATTTTTTTTCTGTTGCAATTGATGATTGTTAACTGGCGGGGGGAGATTTGATTTGATCACTTGAAAGAAAGAAAGAAAAAAATGATTCGGTGGTTTGATTTTTCCCCAGAACGAAATCAATAATTTCACAGCCTTTTCATCATGAGCTTGCTATTACTGTACTGTAAATTGTCTCTCTGTGTATCATGAGATCAAAAATATTAATGATATTTGTTCATAACGTGTTTCGCAACCCGCCAACCTTCTCGCCGGTCCCTTTGTCAAAGCTGCGCTGCTTGATGGCGAGACGCCTGGAACATGACATCCGATACCAAAGTTAATATGTTACTCAAGGGAGAGAGAGAGAGAGAGAGAGAGAGAGATCGAGTGCTTTTCTAAAGATCAAAACCTGATTTTCTTTTGTGCCTGTACATGAAGTTTTATACTCCCATTTTTTGGGCGTATTCTTGTTTTCTCTATGCTTGGGATCATGTATATCTCCTATTTTGGGCAGCATATCGTTGCATTTAATGTGACAATCCCTAACACCTGTATAAGGTTTTCGAGCCTAGGGCGGCATGTCGTCGTATTAATGTGGCAACTCCTGTCAGAGATAAGATCTCGACTCGTATCGAGTCTCTAAGCTTGGGGAGGCATGTCATCACATTTAATGTGGCAAATCCTGTCAAGGACAAGATCTCAACCCGTATCGAGTCATTTAATGCGACATGACTAGAAGCGTACTTTAGTGAAGGTTGTCCCGTCTTTCCTATTTTGGTTTAGGTCTTCTTCTCGCCATTTGCTAGACCCTTAACATCTGGGCTTTTGGTCTTGGCGAAGTAGGTCGGGTCCAACCAGCGAGGGACAAATTTGTCCTTCCAATACTTACACCCACCTTATATATAATTAGTATCTTTTCAAAATAAAAAAATAAAAAATGGCATGGGGCTGTCGTAATATTTTGTTGTGCATTTGCTATTAGTTTTTAATACCATAGTACCATATATGCCAGCTTAGGGCTCGTTTGGAAACTTAATTGGAGTATTTTAGGATTATGTAAATAGTAGTAAAATTGCTTGAGTTAAGATATTTTATTGAATTTTAAAAAATGATAAAGAAAAAGTTGAATAAAATATATATTATAAAGTTAGAAATTGTTTTAATATAATTGCTCGAATATTATTTTATTTTGAAGTTTGTAAAAGTTGTATTAGTTTTTGTATTTAGATAATGATTAGATAAAAAAATTAAAAATTTAAAGTTGAAAAATATTTTATGTTTGAGATAAATTTAAGAATAAAATTATAAGAAATTTTGAAAACTTTCAGAATTATATGTCTCATCTCTATGTCCAAATGAACCCTAAATTTCTATAAGGTTTGCTGCTGAATGGAATTAATATCCTAAAATAAACTCTGGCATGCATAGCAATGACATGTTGATAAACATAGAATAAAGTGGCATTAATTGTAAGCTATATATACATATAAGTAAGGCTAGATGCAATCTTAGGGTATGCAAATCTTACGTATTTCTTTTGAAAACAAGTGAGATTCACCATTGAAAAAATATTTTTTTTCATATAGGTTCTAGGTTTCTCCATTTTTTTCAAAGGGATACACGAGACTTGCAAACCCTTTAACTGTATAAATCATTTCTTAATATTAGTTGTACTTCTCTAAGGTCAAACCTCTATTTTTTCTCCTTATACACACACACATGCATATATATATATATATATTTATATTGTGACACCTCCAACCTCTCTTTTGTGTGATTTGACAAGTAGTCGAGAAGTCGAGACATGTAACGTTGGATTATACACCCCATGTGTTCATGACAATATTAAACATCCACCTAGCATGTCACTACTGGTATGATGAACTTGCAGCAGAAAAATATTTAGATTGAAATAATTAGTATCAAAGGAAAATTTTAAACCTCCAAAATACAACATCAAATACCATCCACAGGTTACCAAAGACATCCTCCTCAACCTCATCATCTTTTCAAAGCAGATCAAATAATAACTCTTGGGACTTAGGGGAAGTAAGGTTTGAGATCGAACATTTGAAGTCCAAGCAATGAGAGTTGGAGAATCAATTGCATTTGGCAGCAGATATGGAGGTGCGATTACAACAAGACATGCAGAGGCAAATGAAATTTCAATCCCAAAAATGTTCAAATAAATGCAGTTAATGATGTCCCAAAACTTTAGGCTACCACCAACTTTGAACTAATTTTATCACATTATGTCTATTGACTTATTGCAACATTTGAACAATTGTAATGTTTTAATTATAATTTTTAAATATGATTTTATTATTTTAAATTTGTTATATACTATCAGTGTTTATCATCGAACGGAAAATCCTCAATTCGAATGGTAATTATTAATTATTATCATTCGAACACTTTTTCCGCTGCCATTCGAACTAGCAACCCGAAGTCATTCGAATGAAAATGAAATCATCACAGCCATTTGAATGGATTACTAGTGCATTTGAACACTCTACATGTTTGATTATTCAAATGCATACTGTTATGTTTAAACCAATTTTTCATCATTGGAATGGAGAATAAATCATTCAAACAAGGTTCTTCAGACTAACCATTCAAACAAAATTTTTAATTTGAACGTTTTTTCAAGGGCGTTCGATTGGATTATGTATGTTCGAACACAAATCATCTTGTTCGAAAAACAAGAAAGTGTTCGAATACTTGTTTCATTTGAACATGATCAGATAAATTAGTTTCATTCAAATTAAATAACCAACCCATTTGAATAGTTACTTGATTGTTCAAATCGATAATCTTCAATACGAATCTTGGACGAGCAATTTCATCCTAAAAAAATTTAGTTCAAGCAACATCAAAAGGGTCAATCACATTTCGCCTCTAAAAGTTTTTGAGACGAACTTTTGAAGACAAAATTTTCATCTCCAAAACTCTTTTGGGAGGAAAATTGCATTTTTTGGCATAAAAATTTTCATCCCAAAAAAAGCAATCTTGATCACTAAGTTATTATATAACCATAAAATTATTCGAATACAAAATAAATGTCCATCTCATATAAATATATATATATATATATCTACATATATATGGGGTCATCGTTCAATCATAAAGGATTTTATTTTGCATCAAAAGGGGAGGCATGAGTGACAATTATAATATTGATCAGCTCAGTCATTAATTGATATGTGTGGTCATAATTAGAGTTCAAGTAAATGGCCTCATATATAACTTGTGTACTAATTATTTATGATTTTAAACCACTGATGATCAGGACAATGCATGCATTAAGCATTGATCGATCATGAGAAAATATGGATAAATATTCATTGCCTTTGAACAACTTTACGTACGTTATGATCAATTATGTCGGATTTCAATTCTCCTTTAACTTAATTGTCTTCATCAACAAGATATAAGTCAATAATAACCAATTATTTTTCACTTTACAAAGGATAATACAAACCAATTAAAGCTCATATATTTGAACTGCATAGATGGCTGCATGTTGATCTTTGATCATATATAATTATATTGGCCGGTTTGGAGACAAAAATTTCTCCAGTCATCTCATCTAATCATTGCAACTTTATTAAATTTTCACATAAAAGATAATAAACAATTCAAATTTTTTAAATTTAAAAATAATATTCTAACAATATTTTTTTCAACTTTCAACGTTTATCTCAACTCATCTCATTTCAACTCACTATCCAAATCTTCCCTAGGCTATACATATAATATATATATTTATAAAGAGGAAGAATTAAAACTAAGACATAAGGTAAGGATGAGACTAGCTAGAGCTTGGAGGCCAAATCTGTTGAGCCTTTACTTATTTTATTTCTTTGTTGTCTTTTCAAGCTCTCCTCGGTAGAACTGTAACTCTCTAGGAGTTCGTTTTTTGGTATCGTTGAAAAGTAACTAATTAAATTAAAAAAAGTGAATTTTTTAAACAAATTTTGGCTAAAGAGCATTTAGTTCACTACTAATGTGCTATAGCCAAAAGAGGTTGACTCATATATAAATCTTAAAATGACGAAGAAAACATGATCCAACTACTCTAAAAAACTAAAGAGACATTTATAAAATGAGAGAATCTATACATCTACATACTTCTCTACGAGAGAGGCTTCTCATATTATTGGCTCCCCCTCCATACTTCTACATAGCCGTATTGTTTTCAACCTTCATCAAATTCTATTTCATTCATTGTATTAAAAACTATAAGAAATCACGAGAGATTGTTAAACTATCAAATATAATAGATTTCACTCCCAAATGACCTGCAGACGTAGACTTTTATGCTGAACCATATAAATATATGTGTCTCTCTCTTTATTTACACTTTATATAATTTATTCGTTATGTATTTTATAGACGAGTATCCCAACACTGTATCAACGTTTAAGTATCACCGTGAGTCATTCAACCGAATTTTTAGACAGCTCCAACCATGTTTGAAAAATATATCAACAGCTTGCATGCATGTCGTTTGCCCTCTTGAATCATTATCAAATGCATGAGGATGTTTCAAGTAATGAGGATGTTTCAAGTTTTTTGCTTTTAACACTGCTTTTTTAACGGGCATTCTTTCTGTTCTTGTAATGAGGATCTTCATTTACCTAAGTTGCATCACTTCGGGACTACCTTTCCAATTCTAACAAATTTTCCCATATATACAGGAGTTATTAAAGAGTTAATGAGCCCTTTTGTTTGGGAATCCTATAACTATGCATCCCAAATATATATTTTCTATAATTAGGAGAGAAATGATCAAGAAAATACGAGTCTAAACCGTAGCATTAACTAAATGCTTTGAGATTTATAATATAGTGTCCGTTAAAAATATTATAAAATTATAAAATTTTAATATTATTTTTATTTTGAAGTTTGTAAAAGTTTTATTAGTTTTTGTGTTTAGATAATGAATAAGTAATTATTAGATGAAAAAATTTAAAATTTAAAAATTAAAAAATATTTTGTATATAAAAGTGATGTTTTGGAATGAAATTACGGTGAATTTTAAAAATTTTATGTCCCATCTCTGCATCTAAACATCCCCGTAATTTGTTGTGCCCTTGAACATCATTTTCACCCCCATAGGAATATTTGACTAGATCAGCAAATGGAATTTTTTTTTTTATCAAAATTTTATATTTCTTAATTGAAAAGGTATAATAATGAAAAATAAATAAATAAATGTGAAAAAAAATTAAAAATTTCTTTATTGATTCGGTTAAGAAGGATTGTCAAATGGAACGTGGTAGGCCCTAGTACGTAGGACTTTTATGTAAAATTCCACTAAAGCCGAACATCTTTGGCAACCTTTTATAATAATCACATCTGGAATTGATGGACATTAGCGACATTTTACTTTACTAAACACCATTGCAGCTAATTCATGATAACAAGGACCTTTATAGAAAGAAATCACCGCAAAAGTACAAGAACGTCCACTAATTCCCATCCGGTAGTCTAATTAGGGCTGCCAATAAGGAGTGATAGAATTGCACTTACGACTTTTGTTTTATACAGTTATTTTTGTATACCTTTTACGCATTTCACTGGTGTGATTAATCAAATAAGTTATTTTATATTAAAAAAATGACGCAGCCAATTATATTAATGAAGTGTACAAAAAATACGTAAAAGTGACTGCATATAGAGTTTTTATAATTTTCTTATTCCATAATAAAACAATATTTTTAAATTATAATACTTCAAAGTCAAAAGAAAAAAGTTAAAAAACTTTTAAAAATTTTAATTCCTTATTGAGTATGTAGTTGTATAAAAGGTGTGTAATAGTAGTAGCTTTATTATTTTTGTTAGTTCTATCTTGTAGGCTTTGAGACGTGTCAAGTCTAATTGATCTCCCATTTGGAAAAATAGATAAAATCTCTTAATGCTAATAAATCGAGTTCTTGTTGGGTAAAATATTATGTTCTTTTTGGATAGAATATAATAATCAACCATAACCTATTAATATAATATTAGGTTCGTGTCAAGTTAACGAGTCGTGTTAGTCTTAAATATGATGACGGAAAAATGCATAAAGAAAAGGTAAATTGTAGCTAATTGGATAGAATTATTATTTTCATTTTGAAAAATAGAATCATGTAGTCATGTGTGTAGGCCATATATGAAAAATGGGTTGGTATTTCTCATTTATTTGCAATTAGGATACATAGCTTGTCGCTCTCAGCTAGCTAGCACTTTTAATTCCTATTTAAAGAAAATTCAGCATCCTTTTATAATTGTCGTTACTGTCCTTCCTATGTATGTTGAAAAGATCGGATAGAAAGTCATAATATGAGATGGAGATTTGGACTCTGGGTGAGCCCGACAATAGGGACGTGAGTGGGCCAGACTACAGAATGCTGGGCCTCTGGTGCATTAAAATCGGCCAACTTTGTCTTCCAGTGTGGCCTTCTTTGTGGGGTCCAAAGATAACCAAACCAAGGAAGCTACCTACATCTCCTGACGTGGGGCTTTGGACAACTCATGACCATTACTTTGAAACTTCAGTCCATGTCTTAAAATTATGATCCTGCATCGCTATATCTTTGAGATATAATATAATATATATATATATATATATAAATTCTGCTCAACAGCATTTCATCTAAAACGGTTGATCTATGAAACTATTAAAAATTTAATATCAACCAATGTGACCAAACTATAATAAAATCAAGGATGGAAAAAGAAAACATTGCTCTTTTATTTTTAATTTTTATAACAAGGTTGCAGACATAGAGACTCGATCTTCAAAGATCCCTTGCGAGAGAAGAAATAAATGCCATTTAAGCCTGCAAACATCATTGGCAAAATACTTGGTGTATTCACTATTTATCATGGTTGGGAACTACAATACTCTTGTTTGTGTGTCAAAACTTTAATCATCAAAATCTCAATGCAAACTCTCAAACTACGCTACAACTACATAATTGTAGTAGTTAGATTGCTCTGGCCTATTGCAAATGAACCATACAAAATCAATGCCCTACTCAAGTCCCTTAGGCCTTACCCTCGGCATCCAGTCGCTCCGGCTCGGCCATTGTCTACTGCCCACACAAATCCTTTTAGGAACGGCTTATCCCTCTTTAACTTTCGATTCTTATTGTTGCTGCTTCATATTTTCTGCCGCAACGTTTTGCGGGAAAACTTCCTCTTTTTCGATAGTCCCCTTTGCTTTTCATCTCTCTTCCTCTTCTTTGTTTCTTTTTGGAATGACTTTCCAACTAAGGAAGGTTGTTCTTTCAGTGCGAAGCTCTTTGCAACATGCCCCAAGTGAAGTTTCTTCACCATGAAAATTCTTTTCAGCTCACCACGATGGGCGGCATATGCTCGGACCCAAGAGCAAAATGTGGTTATGGCCAGTTTCTTCATCCTTGGCTATACACATAATTATGAAAGGAAAAACGCTAAATTCAGAATCCATGAAAAGCAAAATGCTAATTTGTAAAAGATAGAATATTCAGTCATCCTAATATAACCCAAACTGACGGAATCATTGATAAAAAATTAGCAAAGATTATTGTACCTCAGCCAGTATAAATGCTTCAAGTGCCTTCTGCAGAAGTAGAACCCAGGGATGAGACTCTAAGTCGAGAACCTTCTTGACATGGCGTTTCTCATTGTACAATGGAAAACTATCCAATACTTTAAGGAGGGGATACTCGGTTAGTGATATGCCATGTTTCTCCAAGTCCTGTAAATAATCCATTTCAACTGGTTGCAAAAATAACAATGAATCTCCTCTTTCACCCAGGCGAGCAGTTCTACCAACCCTGCATCATGGATCAAAGAGAGCATTAAGCTCCTATGGAACAAGACACAACATGAAAAAGAAACACTATTTGGGCTGGATTTTACATATTCTTAAGATCCGGGCTGGGGAATTCTCGCATGCTCATAAATAAAATTGTATGACAATGAACCCTAAATGACATTTTAACCTCTAACCAGAGAACAGTATTCCAGGGAGCCCAATCAGATCTGGGCTATGCGTGCTTTATTTTTCAAGAAAGATTGGAAAATTTACAATACCACGGTTCTAAGATGTAGTCAACCAGATAAGAATCTGATATGGTCTCAACAATTATGAATCTCGTGTGAATAATATGAGCATGTAAACAGTATGAGGCGTATTATATCGTGACATTTGCCCATCGCCTTCCAAGTGGGCATTCGTCGAATTGTCATATTTGTTTGGATAACAAGGTATCAAACAACAAAATTATTGGCACCTTTAATAGTTGCCCAGAGAGTCTACATCGGTGAAAACCAAAGAAAATCTCAAAACAATGAAGTCATACCTGTGCACATATTCTGTGGCCTCCCCTGGAGAATCATATTGTATTATGAATCGAACTTTTGGAAAATCCAAGCCTCTAGCAGCAACATCTGTGGACAAGAGAAGAGCCAATTTTTCTGTTTTAAAAGCCTGAAATGCGGTTCTTCTATCCTCCTGCTTCATATTCCCATGTAACCGAAGAGCTTTGCATCCAACAAACTTCTGTCTTAGTTGTTCTTCTGGTTGTGGATGAGGTGAGAATTTGAACTCGCTTAGAAGAGAATAGTGAAAATCTACAGCATCACATGTTGAAAAGAATACCACAATCTGTAGAATGAGCATGTGAGTGAACTTAGGCATGCTAAAGCATAAAAAGAAGAAAGCTTTTAAGCCATAAAAATACTCTTGCATAAACAATCTGGAAGAAAAAGGCAGCAGTGACCTTATTTTAGACAGTAAATTATAAAGGAAATCTGGAAAGCACTATACAGTTGTTTTTTTTTTTTTTTAAGTAAAAATTTTATTCATCAAATGCAATAGGTGAAGCCCATGTACACAAATGAAACACCTAAATACATTCTAATACTAGAAAAACGAGGACAAAAACTCAAGGACAGCCCCTCCATCAATTACAATAGCTGAAAACCAACTAAACAAGGAACACAAAAAAAATTTCCAGAGTTCTTCTACATTGCGTTCCCTATTATTAAAACACCTCTCTTCTAGCTAAAAAAAAAAACACCTCTCATTCCTTTCCAACCAAATGTGCCAAATAATGCATAAAGGAATCATCTTCCATGCAGCTGCCACTTGAGAGAAAGTATGAAGTCTAGTCCAACATGCGAGTAAATCTACCACTGTTTTTGGCATAACCCAGGTCAGTCCAGATCTTCTAAACACACCATCCCATAACACTTTAGCCACATCACAATGTAGAAGTAGATGATCCACTGATTCTGCAGCTTTCTTGCACATGAAGCACCACTCCATAACAATCATTTCACGCTTTCTCAAATTGTCAATTGTCTGAATATTCCCAATTGCTGCTGTCCATACAAAAAAAGCAACCTTTGACGGAACATGAGCCTCCCAAATACTCTTCCAAGGAAAAGAAATGTAATGCCGATCGGAAAACATCTTATAATATGATCTAACACAACTTTTTAGACGCTGTATCTCTCCAGTAAATTTGATCCCTCTCATGTTGTCTAATATCCAATGAATATAACAATCTGAAAAAATCAGTAAGCTCCTCAATTTCCCAATCCCGGACAGGTCTGAAAAATCTAACATCCCAATGCACTTCTCCATCAGAGTAGCTCATCAACTCTGAGATTGAGGCCTGCTGATTAACAGCCAACCTGAAAACAGCCGGAAAAGCTCTAAAGGGTGCATTCTCACTACACCAAACATCAAACCAGAATCGAACTCTTGAACTATCACCTACCACAAATTTGACTTGTTTCACAAAATTATCCCATCCTTTACTAACAAATTTCCATAAACTCGCACCATAAGTCCCCCTACTCTCCTTAGTGCACCA
>QEOT01008775.1:9427-29478 GCA_003123785.1 Pterocarya stenoptera | reverse complement strand
CCCCCCCCCCCCAAAAAAAAAAAAAAAAAACTCCCATACTTCCGAACAATCATCCCCCTCCACAACGCTTCCTCTTCCCTATGATATCTCCACAACCACTTCCCCAACAACGCCATGATAAAACTACACAAATTACGAACCCCCAAGCCTCCATCAGCTATCGGACAGCAAACCTTTTTTCCAGCTTACTAAAGGAATCTTATTCACCTCTCCCAAACCACCCCACAAAAATGCTCTATACAACTTTTCAATACCAACAGGCAGAGGAAATAATGAAAGAAAGTAAGTTGGGATATTAGAAACAGTACTCTTTATAAGGGTGATTCTACCCCTTCTGAGAAATACAACATTTTCCACGCTGCCAACCTTTTCTCAATCTTCTCAACCACCGCATCCCAAATTTAGTTTGCTTTGAACGACGCCCCCAACGAGAGACCCAAATATTTCATAGGCAAATAAGCAACTCTACACCCCAATAATTCCGCCAAATAGTTAATATTACGCACATCTCCCACCTGGACTAGCTCCAACTTACCCAAGATCACCTTTAGCCCAGATACAACAGCCCTCAAAGCTAGAATCTATTCCCTAACAGCATCACAAAAAATAAAAGTATCATCAGCAAAAAGCAAATGTGATATAGAAATGAAGCCATTATTATTAATTCCCACCGAGAAACCTGATATAAAACCTCCTCCTACCACGGCTTGCACCATAGGGCTCAAAACCTCCATAACAAGAACAAATAAAAATGGAGATAACGGATCCACCTGTCTCAATTCTCTAGAACTCTGAAAATAACCACAAGGCTGGCCATTAACTAAAACTGAAAACCAAGCAGTCGAAATACAATGTCTGATCCAATCACAACACCTGTCACCAAAACCACATCTTCTAAGCATGTAGAAGAGAAAATCCCAGTTCACGTGATCATACGCCTTTTCCATGTCCAGCTTACAAAAAACCCCCGGAACACCTTCCCGCATCCATCTATCTAAACACTCATTCGCAATCAGCACAGAATCAATGATTTGTCAGCCTCTAACAAATGGATTTTGGGGTTTAGAAATAATCTTATTCATCACCTTGCTCATTCGATTTGCCAAAACCTTTGAAATAATCTTTATAAATTCCACTTACCAAACTAATGGGGTGGAAATCCTTCAACCCCGAAGCACCCACTCTTTTAGGGATGAGAGTGATAAATGTGGCATTCATTGACTTCTCAAACTTTTGATAATCATAAAATTCTTGTAGAACCTGCATCACCTCCTCTCGCACAATCCTTTTTTATAAGTAAACCTCCTCTCGCACAATCTCCCAACAATCTTGAAAAAAAGCCATAGAAAACCCATCTGGGCCAGGAGCTTTGTCTCTTCTCATCCCACATTCCACCCGATGCACCTCAAGCTCTTCAAACGGCCTCTGTAGCCAGCTTGCTGTAAAAGAATCCACAGCCTCAAAATTCAAGCCATCAATTTTAGGTCTCCAATCTGCCATCTCAGTTAGGAGGGTACTATAAAACTGCACAACATGATCTTGAATCTCATCACGAGTAGAGAGCACATTATTATCAGCTTTAATCATCTCAATAGCATTGTTGCGCCTATGAGAGTTAGCTATTTTATGAAAGAAACTAGTGCACTTTTTTTTTTTTTATAAGTGAAAGAAACTAGTGCACTTATCCCCCTCTTTAAGCCATAGAACTCCCGATTTCTGCCTACAAGATATTTCTTCCATCGAAAGCACCCCCTCAAGTTCTAACACCACTTCTTCCTTTCTTAACAAAGACTCCTCACTTTCCCTCTCAACCTCCAAGGCTTGTAGCTCCTCCCAAAGATTTTTTCTACTGCTCTACATTCTCAAAAACTTCCTTGTTCCACTTCTTCAAATCAGCCTTCAAACTCTGAGTTTACTTGCCAAAGCAAAGCTGGGAGTCCCCACAAATTGATGAGACTGCCACCAGCTCTCGCCTTGTCTACAAAACCCTCAACTTCAAGCCACATATTCTCAAACTTAAAATAATGTCTACCCTCATGAATGAATACCCCCACAATCAAGTAAAATGGGAAAGTGATCAAAACATACCCTTGGCAATCTTTTCTAACATAACTCCGGATAATGAGTCTCCCAAGAAGAAGAGACTAAGAATCTGTCCAGCCTTGAACCTCCTCTATTAATTAGACCACGTATATTCTCCCCCCACCAAAGGCAGATCCAGTAATTCCAAATCAAATATCAACTGAGAAAAATCATCCATGGCTGAAGACATAGAAGAATTACCCGCCCTCTCACTTGGATAACGAATTATATTAAAATCCCCACATATGCACCAAGGCAAATCCCACAAATAGTACAATCCTGACAATTCATTCCACAACAAATATCTATCTCGATCCCTATTCGGCCCATAAACACTTGCCAATGCCCATTTCTACCTATCTTCCATATTTTTTAAAACAAAAGCCACCAAGAAGACTCCAACACAATCTTCCACCATCTCAACAACTGTCTTATCCCACATCACCAATACAGCACCTGAGGCCCCCGAAGAAGCTAAGTAGGTCCAACCAACATATGAACATCTCCACAAGCTACAAATGATACTTCTATCCACAAAATTCAATTTGGTTTCTTGGAGGCAAACAACATCAACCTTCCAACTACGAATGAGAGATCTAATGTGAAGACGTTTATTAACGTCATTGATCCCTCTTACATTCTAAGACATGATTTTAGGCTTCATTAACTGAAGAGGAATCCCTCCCTTTTAATATGTCATTCCCCATAGTTCCCTCCTTATTATCATAGTTATTAGAGCAATGCAAGCATTTTCACTCTCTCTCATTCCTCATAGTTGACTTCATGGTCGTGGATTGACCAGCTTCTATGGCTACTAGGAGAGCCTTAAATTGTTTTTCATACCCTTCACATGATAATCCCACACAAACCTGTATCTCCTCCACTTTTTTTAACACCCAATCTAAGATTTCCTTGGAAGCAATCCAAGGGGGAAGCATCCGTAAAGGTGTCGGACTACCCAACTCCTCAACACTGACTACTTCAACTTCATCCATCTATATATTAGAATCCAAACTCTCATTCTCAGATAAACTGCCCCACTGTAAAGTCTCAGCCATATCATTCAAACCAGTCTTAGTTTCTTCCTCAAAATCTGCATCCGATTCCCACTGTCAACTCCCCTCAACAGCCAAGAACTACTTCAACAGACTAGTGCCAGTGTCCGCCAAATTTACCTCATTACCTACAGAACCCAAAACCTCTACACTACCTTCAAATTTCTCCATGATTTCCCCCTCCTCATTTTTCGGCACCTAAGGCACCACCACTACACCACCAGAAACTTTGAATGTATCCATTGAACTTTTCTATGCTAGAACTAGGACTGTCGACTCGAGTATTGGCACCGATACAGATGCGGTAACCTTATCCGATTTTTTCAAAATATCGGAAACCTTTCGTTTCTCCTTCCAGACCATTACCTGGCTTCCACTTGGGCCTGGCCTAGTCTCTTTATTCTTTCCCTTCAGCTCTTCACTTCCCAAACCACCCACCACGTAGCCCAGCCCACTCCCCTTCTCACTAACCACTTTTTTCCCCTAATCAAACTTAAATAAAATAGGACTATCTCTCCCTTACTCAAGCCCAGCTCGACCCACTCCAAAATACTCTCCACCTTATTTCTGATATCCACCAGATAATCCATCAAGCCCACCAACGATGACTCTCCATGTTCCCTAAGCGTCGTTGTGCTATGAGAGTATTCATCTCCTTTGAGGAATGAACTGTCTTCTTTTCCAAGATAGAATGCGACTGCAATCTCCCATCCCTTCTGCTTGCCTCCCGTATCTTCTCCAATCTTTGTTGCGGTGGTTTCTTCAGAGCCTCCACATACGATTCCTTCCGCCCAACAGACACCATAGTAGAGGAACCAAGTTTTTCATGAGCTCTATTTATGTCACTCAAAGCAAAGGAAGACGAAATTACTCCAAACGTCCTCCAGCCCTTTCCCTTCGAACCTTCTGGCATAACAATCAACCCACGCCTCCTATTATGCCTAAAATCAGACACGATAAAAAAATGACCAAAACTGTTTTGATTCCTCTGCACTACCAAACTTGATTCCCTTTCCTGCGAGTTCTGAAAAACTCAGAAGAACCCCCTGATGCCCCACACGCCCCCATCACTGAAGCCAACCAATCCATCATTGCAGCATCAATGGAAATAAACTTGACACCCGACGACTACTCTCCGTAATTCTCCACCACAACTCATTCAAATCATTATCCGTAACTCACCAAGATATTGTAAGCACGTGATCAATAATTTTATAGAGCTTGAGAAAAGTCATCTCACCCTAAACCAAACACAAGCATCCTATTTTTAATTACTTATTCTCTTCTTTCCTTTTGTGCAATGGGGGCTAGGCGGACAAATTACAACATCAATTTTGAAGTCATAAATTCCAGAGGTACTCGAAACTCTGGATCCCACCAATGTTGAAAGACACACTAGTGACAAAGAAGGATATACACCAGTAAGTTTTTTTTGTTTTTTTGTAATAAGTATATACCCCAGTAAGTTAACACATTATTAAACTTTTATACCCACCAAATCCAGTGTAAAGCCGTTTAGGAGATACAAAATCTGAAACATCACATAATACATAAACTGGTGAAATGTTTAAAAGTTCAACTGTACTCTTACCTTTTGGGAAGTTCCTCTCTCAAGAAGATCCTTTATAATGGAAAGAAGTACAGCAAGCCGCAAGCCACAAGACACTGCATAAAAATTCAATCAGAGCTTTTCCATAACAATGCTGTGGAATCCAACTTTGTACAGGTATGTACCTTTCACATATCTCTGAACTAATTGAGCTGGAACTCTAAAATCTCCATTTGAAGAGCTCATCATTTTAACCGGATGTTCTAATTCATAATTTGCATCAGATCCCAATGAACCAAAATCTTTAAATGATAACACTGGCTGCATTTTCTTGTAATCAAGGCCGATCATAACAGGATTCTCTAAACTTATTTTGGCAAGATGATTTACTTTTTCATTTAAGGTAGCTGACAATAGAACATTCTGCCTAGGATGTTCAGAAATATATGACTCAGCAAT
Organism: Pterocarya stenoptera; assembly: GCA_003123785.1. Lineage (NCBI taxonomy): Eukaryota > Viridiplantae > Streptophyta > Magnoliopsida > Fagales > Juglandaceae > Pterocarya > Pterocarya stenoptera. The sequence goes on along the minus strand of QEOT01008775.1, from coordinate 24,333 downwards.
CTCCTTGTCAACGGATGCATCTTGCCTTGAACCTAAGATATCTAATATTTCCTCTATTTCTTTCCCAAATCCTAATTCCAAAATCCTGTCAAGACCAGATAAAGCTAATGAAAGCATGAAAAGTGTGAAAAACATCAAAGATTTGGAACAATACCATAAAAGTTTGGTTGAAAAATAAAATACTAACTACAGATTTTTTAGTGTAAACTATACCTATCTGCTTCATCGAAGATTATCCAACGCAAGTTAGTGTGCAAGAATGATGATGTATGCCTTAAATGGTCCAAAAGGCGTCCGGGAGTTGCAACAAGTACAGATATGCCTGCACCGGACCACATGAAGAATCCAACATATTACTAGAGGCTGTGTTCCAATATTCTATATGAAGAGTAAAATGATTTCTTACATCATAACTAGACATGATTTCCTACCTTTTCGCAGCCTGGCTTTCTCCTTTGACCTATTCTCACCACCCATTATATAGCCCGGAACAATCCAATGAAAACGGTGCAATAAACTTTGCAATATTTCATAAACCTGCATGCACAGCTCCCGCGTTGGAACAAGGACCAACGCTGTTACCAGAAGATAATTAAAGTTGAGGTACCCAAAAAAAGATATTAAAAAACCTATAATGGTGGTGACAGGTAAGTCGTAGTAGCATGTAGTGCTTCTAACAAAATCCCTTACTGCTAAACACTTTTTAAAAACTGATGCATGGGACTTTTTTTACGTTTAAGATAAATATTCCATTAATGACACATAGTGTGTTTCCACAGTACACAAGAAGTATATACAAGATCCACCTAACATGCAAAAGGAAAAAGAGCAAGAAATTCTTGAAAAGTAAAGATAGAAAGAGAAACATCTGGGACCATTATCCAACAATCTTCAAGACCACATCTTTTCTCTCTCCATGGATACCATAATAGACACTATGGGATCATCTTTTGCAAAATTGCATATTTATGGTTGTCAAACTGCCCTTACATTATGTTAAAAGTTCCAAAACACAAGAAGACATCACCCAACCCATCCCAAAGAGGCCAAAGATCATGTTCCATAGGATGCTAGCAACCTCGCAATGAAAATAATATGATCCACTGATTCTCCACTTTTCTTGCACACCAACAGCAATTAACCACAATTATACCCCACTTCCTCATGTTGTCCAAGCAGGGGGAGCCTTATTTCTCCAAATAAGCTTTCCAGGGGGTGGGGCCTCGACATGAATCCCCAATATGTTAGATTACAAAACCTTTGAACCAAGAAAAATATAATTTCAAACTCATTGTAAAGTTTTTCCCATTGATATGGCTTATTCAGCAAGTCTGACAGGGCAATAGCAACTAAAAACTCAAATAGTGATTTTCATAACCAAAAATAGAGCTACTGATAAGCTAGTTTTCTCAGCACAGTGCCTGGGTTTGAATCCCACGCAGCTCATTTGCGTGTCCCTTGAAAAACATAACAAAGAAAGCTCAATAATAATAATAAAGAACATAAACAATTACAGGGCATGAGAATGGGTAACCCTCCATTAATGAAAACACGTACCAAAAGTCCCATCAGACCGCTGAACACGAGGTTCGCGCTCCTGCAATTGGTGAATAATAGGAGCCAAATATGCAACAGTTTTGCCCGTCCCAGTAGCAGCATTAACAAGTCTAAAAAAATGCTTGATTAAAGAACACAAACACAAACATCACAACAAAGGAAATATAAAAGAGCAAGAATAAGGATACACATGACGGCCAGAAAGAATAACTGGAATCGCTTGGGCCTGTACCAGCGTCGGAGCTTCGAAGACCATCCTTTCTGCTCACAGAAAAGCCGTGTGTTTGCAACAATTAAGCTAATTTAACCCAGAAAATCCAGAGTAAAAAGGTTTTTTCTTCGTAAATTTCACAGATATCTTGCACACAGAGAGAGAGAGAGAGAGAGAGACCTCGGAGCTCGTTGCATAAGGTGGGGTGGAGGCCGAGGCTGGAGAAAGAGCATGACGCGAATATCTCGTCTTCCTTGTGTTCTTTCTTGCTCTTCGTCTTTGATTCTTTGCTGGGTTTTTCGCTCTTCTTCGTCGCCATTACTAAAACCTTCTTTTCCGTAAAACTTTAGGGCGACCGGAGGCTTAAGTACAATCCTAAACTACATACGACGTCGTTCTTATACTTTATTCCGGTTCAGGGTCCGGATCAGGGTCCGTTCCGGGTCTTTGACTAACCAGTAGCCAACAAACCGGATCCGGGTCTATGAATAGGCCCAGATAAGCCCGGTAATCGTTATGAAGCTGTGAAGACTGCCCATTTGAAATTAGAGCATCAAATCGATCGATCAGGTAAAGCTTTTGATAGCTCTCCCCACTTTCCTCGTACTTGAGATTCCATTAATTATGGAACTCTGATTTTTTGGATCTTGGCGCTATTCCTTTTTCCGGTGATTTAGGGTTTTGCAGAACTGTGGATTTGTGAAAACAAATTGCACAGTGGTTTTCGTTTTCTTGTTTCGGTTGATTTAAAGCCCAGTTGATGGCAATTGAAAATGAAGTTGAAGAAATTGACAGCTTGGAGAGAGGTCTATTGTCCCGTGCTGGTTCTCAGGAGGAGCTGGTAACGGAGGCAGAAGAAGAAACGGTCCTGTATACGGCGTCGTTCCAGGAGATGGAAGAGAATTTCGTCAAGTATCAGACTGCTCAGTGGGTTCTCTACTCCTTGCTTCTGATACTGGCCTGGGGAATCGGCTTTTTCATGCTTCTTTATCTACCTGTGCGGAGATATATACTCCGCAAAGATATCCGCTCCAGAAAGCTCTATCTCACTCAAAATTCCTTAGTATATAAAGTAAATCAGCAAGTCCTCTTCCAATTTATTTCATTTTTTTGTACTTTTTTAAGATCACAAGCAAATTAATACATGAGAATTCAATTCGATGAAATGTATATACTTATATCAGTTATGGTGGTCGAATTTCTTCGTAGAGTTCTTTTTAGTAGTCAGCGACATATTGTCTGATCTGTGGACCTTTGTTTCATTGTTTTTCACTAAAGGGATTATTAGTGACTTGTGAAAATTGTTCAATCCTATCTGATGGAGTTTAGATAATGCTCTTTTTTATGTGACAGAGAAATTGTGTATTTTTGGAGGCCATTGAGTAATACTGTTTCTTTTGGTCAGGTCACAAAGCCGGTACCATTTCCATGCTTTGGAGTGTTGAAGAAAGAGAAGCATGTCTTGTTACCTTCAGTTGCCGACCTTGTCATTGAACAAGGTAATGTGTTGCCATTATCTCAAATTCGCCACAAGTTCTATCAAAATACTGCGGTTGATTGCTTTTGCAAACTAGGACTTTAAGTAGGATTAAGTAATTGCTAATTGCCCGAGGGGTTGGCTCAAGTGGTAAAGGCCAAGGCTTGGGGGTATCCCAGGTGTAAGGTTCAAATCTCATTGAGTACAAACAATCTCTAGGGGCCATCGGATTGGGGGATTTTTCCCTTGAGTTACCCGAGGTGTACTTGCGGAAAACTCCTTGCCGAGGGCCTGTTCACCTCCAAGATTAGTCGGGATGCAGTTCTTGGACACCCAATGCCAATAAAAAAAAAAAAAAGTAATTGCTAATTGCTATGTATTGGCCCAAAAGATAGAGAGAAAAAGGAGCAAATATTTACTAATGAGGAGTGACTTCCCAGCTCACGGTACACTGGCATAGTTAGAAATACAAGACGATAGCAGTTTCTATTATTAGAAAATTTAAATTTGGTTGACTCTGACCTACCGTTGTTACAAATTGAGTTGGTAGAACCTGGCTGCTCATGAATTGACAGACCTTCAACTGTTCTTTCTGCTTTTACCCTTCAGATCTAGGTGCATGCATATATCTGGGTATTTGAATTTACAACCTACATTCTCCCAGTACATCTTTCCTGGTAACATTTTGGAAATCTTTATTTTTATTATCAGGATATTTGCAATCCCTCTTTGGTGTCTACTCTCTTAGAATTGAAAATGCTGGTGTAAGACGGCCTCCAAGTGACGATGTTCAAATCCAAGGAGTTGCAGATCCAAGCGCTTTCAGAAAGGTATTTCTTGTTACATATCACCTTTGTCTGGTGACTTCAGGTTGATGGATACAAGTTCCTCTGTCCCCCTTGATGCCCTTTTCAGGCTGTTCTTATTCATCTCGCGAGTATGAAAAGTGAGGTTAGACCGGTTTCCACAATTGAAGACACTCCCAATCTAAGGGTAGGCCATTCATCATATGCTTAGATACTGCTGGATACAGTTACAAGCTCAATTTTTGTTCTGATAATAATTTAAATTATGTTTATATTTTTCAACACTTCATCTGTTTCGCTCTCCATTTTTTTAATGTCTCTCTTTGCGTGGACTGCAGGGGTCCCCATCAAAATCTTTAAGGCACGATTCTTTTCCTCATTTTGGGGAGCAAGTACTACTACAAAAACTGGAGGAGGTTGGAAATTCAGTGAAGGTAGAAAACCAGAACAAAATCCTATTTTCTATAAGTTTAAAATGCTCTCTTTTCTTATCATATGTATTCTATCACAGAGAATTCAAACCTTAATTGAGGACCAGCAGTCTCAAACATCAGAACCAATAGATTGAGGTAAGTGGGCTCATAATGCATATTAGAATGACTATTTTTCTTGCTTTGTACCATGCTTTGTTAGACATTTCTTTATGCAGAAGCTGAATCTTTTGAATAATAAACTCATTGACATGCATGCATCACCAACTTCAAGTCTACCAAAAAATAAGTCATGACAAATTTCTAACTGCATCACTATCTGGCTAATCCTTTTCATCCGCATTTACTTATCTTTCAAATGAGTTTGGGCCTTCCATTGAATGGGCAACCTCCTGGATTGGTTATTCATCTATGGCACAGTTTCAAGAATCCCAAGAATTCAACATTTTAATTTTTGCAACATTATTATAACAATTTTTATTCAAGTAGGATTTAATTTATCCGGTTACCTCCCCATGCTTTGTAAAATGGAATTCAGATTGTAAATACACTTGAGAGAATTTTCATGTTGAAGAAGCTTGTTGTGTATGGACAAACTTCAGCAGATTCATTTAGCTACTAACAACTTCAAAATAGACATGAACTTGACAAAAGTTTAAACTAGCAGGACTTGTACTACCTTGTACCGCACTCTACCTTTGCTTACACAGAGGTTGAGATTATTTATGTGGTTTCTTGAATACTATTATAATCAGTTTGCTTTGTGCTTTTTGCTCCCTTTTTTTTTTTTTTCTTTGTTGTGTTGGCATACCAGTTATAATTCCAAAATGGGAAACAAGAGAGATTATTGATGTCCATGTTGACCTAGATCTTGATCTACAGTGCAGGATTCAAAGTGGCACGTAATATCGTATCGGGTCTTTTAAACTGAGAACACATTTTTGTATTTGCTCCTCTAAGCTACCATTAGAGGAGTGATATCTTAGACCCTACAATAGTTGTTTTTTTTCAATTGAGTTGCATTTGTTTCCATGTGTATGTTTATGGGAAGGGCTGGACTAATCTTACCAACTAGATGATCATTAGGTTTTATGTTATCATTGATAGGCCGAATGTTACCTTTTCCATATATCTTAAATCATCCATTGAATTTGAGAGGTCTCTGAATGTTGTTTATGCATTTTTATTATTATTTATTCTTTTAAATCTCGGCTACCTTCTAAAATCCATGGAGATTGTGTTGTGTCGAACTTATGTTCTATACTTTGATGCTTTCAATCCCACTAAGAGCAATGCCGAATGTGGAAGCTGTAATTTTGTCAAAAACCGCAAATTCATATAGAGCCATTGAACCGGCCCTACTATAAACTAGAGCTTTATGCATTATATGGATAGAAAGCAAATGACCCGAACTGTTAATGTCGTGTTTTGTACACCTTTAGGCCGGATTCCAGCAACACAGATCTTGGGCCTTTCACCTTCACACTTAAGAAAACACAGAGAGTGGAGAGCTTGGTGGAGGCTAGGGAGTCTCCGATACTTAAGTCAATATATCTCCTTAATAGTTTGTGCAAGAGCTTTTAGGAATTAGAGAGAGTTCTTCATACCTAAGGGTCAGCTTTTATACTAGGTTTTTGGGCGGAGACAGCCCATACTTTTCCTCTGAGAGTTCATGTCACTTTAACTATTCATCTAGTCAAAATCTTTTAATGTAGCATGACTCCTTGGGTGTCATTATTAATGCAGTGTGGAGTTCGGGAAGCGGTGTCTTTAATGCGGCGTGGCTCCTTGACTTACTTTATCCCGCGGATGTTCATTGTTAAGCACCCTCCATCCCTGCTGTCAGGAGATCGAGTGTTCCCCGTATCTCTCACCCACCTGCCTGCTCAAGTTCCGAGGGTTGGGTGTCATCGGAGGGTGTCAGGGAAGCAAGTTTCATCTGCCCCTACTATCTACTTTTCCCACACGATGGTTGCTTCATGGGTGGATTTTACTCGTGGGCCGAGCACTCTGTAGAGGCCCATTGACTCCTTTTAAAGGAGGGTTCTTGGGCCTAATCGGGTTCGCTCCCTCTCCCCCAAAAGGCCCCTCATGGGCTCGCTATACAAACCAATTAGGGTTTTTGGTTTTTAGGGGGGCGGGGAATCCCCTTACACGGATCATTCAATAGCACGCTCATGTTTTCACTCCTAGGCAGTGCATCCCTTGTCTATGGTATTGTCACGTGGATGTACATATATATCATCATCATCCTTGGTGTCTTAAAAAGAACTCGGGATCTAATATCAACAACCTTGTACAATATATGAACATAACGAATAATTGGTTTTGTGGGTGAACTTATGGAATTCTGTCCTCATTTCCATGCCCAAGTAACTGTTCTTTTTTCTTTTATGGGTATTAATATTATATAAAAATAACTAATCTCTGATATGGCAGTGCTCTAGGTGGCTTCCTTCAATTGGATGATCATCTTTCCTCCATTAGATAATGGCCTGTCGAGCTTGGAGAAGAGAAGTTGGTCATCGATGGAAAGAGGGTATGTGAATGTTGATACACTTGGCCTTGTAATGTTTAGAATTTTGATGCAAATTTGATTTCTTGTGTCTTTGACAACTTTTTCCTTTCCTATGAATATTGTTTCTTATAATTACTAGGGTGAAGAGCACGTGGGAGGGATATGCTCGACTTCCCTTGTTGATGTACTTGATTTCTTTTGTGTGGTTGTCAAAGAATTAAATGTAAAGGAATTAATTAGAAGACATTGAAGAAGTTTTTCGCCAGTGATTTTCCATATGCATTTTACCAAAACAGAAAAAAGATCAAAACCAACGAACATTACATATAGAATACATCACCCAATAACTAATAAATATTAAATACCATTGTCAAGTCCTTCTTGTCGTCTAAGCTCCTCTATGCATCAATGGTTGTAGGTGCCTTTGATCACCAAGCAATTAGTAAAGTCTCCAAGCCCTAATCTTTCATTAAAATGTTTGTACGTCTTTGATCCTGCATTGAACGCTCTACCAAGTCAAGCTAAAGTATACCCTTTTCTAAATAATTCAGCCAAATCTGCTAGTTAAGACTAAAGACGAAAATAATTGAAGATTTGCGACAACTATGTTCTTGCATCCAACTCTATTTTATATATATATATATATATATTTAAAAGTTTTATTTAAAGACCTTTACATCACACGTTATACAAAATCATAAAAATGATAAGATAAAAACAAGCACGTCAATATCAAAGCATCAATTTGGCCAACGCAACTTAATCTACGGTGCCAATTTGCCATGTGATAGCCATTAGCCACTAAAGGTCAAAATAGTCAACACACCTAACGGCTAACATGCATTGATACTGTTCATGTTATTATTTTGTGGCCCATCTGACCTGCATTTTAGCCCACTGGGCTGTTTTCTTCCCCTATGATCGTTGATGGCTGTCAAGGTGTCGTTCGCTTTTTGAGCTCCTCCGAACAACCTTTTTCACTTGAAACTTGGGCATTGGGCCTTTCTATGTTAGCTGTTGTTCTGAGGATTTTTGGGGTATCATCCCTAATTTATCATGTTTAACCATCTCAATCAAGGTTTTTCAAATTTTTGTTTGAACTTAAGGTTTCAAGTGAGAGAGAAATAGACACGTAAAATAAATAATACCATATTTGTACTCATTTAATACTGCATGAAAATAAAATAAAAAATTATACAAGTGGCAATAAATATTGTAAGACTTACTTTATGTGTCTATCTCTTTCAACTAAGGCTCTCAAGTTTGAGTAAGAAATTGAGAGAATGTTTCTGCAAATTATCTTACCAAAGACTCAAAAAGTATTAAATACTCAATTATCATTTATAATATATGCCTTTCATTAGAACAAATACAATTATAATTTTCTTGATCATGTATAACTCTTACGTTATGTTTAGATGGCTGGATTTGGAAAAGGGTTTAAATTTGAGTCTTTGAAATCTAAATTCTTTGTTTCGATCATATTAAAATTTAGATTTAGATTTGGAAAAATTTTCAAAATCTTCAATTTCAAATTACACTACTGACTACATGATACGAATTTGAAATCATGGCATTGATTTACAATCCTAAGTCCAAATCATTCTACCCAAACTCAACCTTAAGGTATTCTATCAAGTAAATTTATTTAATCATTTCTTTTTCTTTTTAATTCAATTGATGAGATCTTGCCACCTTAGCATTTATAACTCATAATAATCTAACTAATCATCCACTATTTATTGTCAATTTCTCTTCGATCGAGTCGTGAAATCAACTAGGTTGTATTTAGATAGAAGAATTTAGATTTGAATTTAAACTTGGATTTCAAATCAACCATGATGTTTAAGATTTTGAAAGGATTAAAAGCTTTTTCAACTATGATACAAATCCAGATCCAAATTTTAATGTAGGATCCAAATTTTAATGTAGGATCCAAAAGATATCTCAATTAATTTAAAGGCCGAAATCCAAATCCGTACCCTAAGAGTCTATTTGGGGTTGGGAATGAATCTTAAAAAGTGCTTAAATAGCTTTAAAAGTTCTTTAATAGAAAATTAGGTTGTTTGAATATTACATATTAAATCACTTTTAATTTCAAATAAGCTAAAAAGTACGCTTGAGGGAAAGCATCAAAATGATGATTTTCCTCAAAGTGCTTTTCTGGATAATGTGGAACGTAATTCGAATTTTATAAAACTTGTCAATAAACAAAAATATCCATACAACTTTCAAATAATTACAACTTTCAAGTTTTTAAGGATATGATCATAATTTTTAAAAATTTAAATAAACGTCATTTCTATCTCAAAAAATATTTTTTAAATTTGTTTCCGAACAAATATAACATATTTGAAAGTGTTTTAAACATATGGTTACTAAACAGTAAATAATTTTTTAATAATAGAATTTATTACTTAAATTATAAACTATAAATCCTAAAGTTATAAGCTATATTTTTCTCCGCAATCCAAAAAATGCATATCTATCCAAACGCAGTATCAAGATATTTATAGTATAATTTATATAAACAGCCATGTTATCTACACTTTAGTAAACCTAACATACATATCCCATTGGTTGGCAGCCCATTTGTTTGGTGACGAGGATTAGAAATGGGCAGCAGAGATTGCACTGAAAATTTCCCAATGTTTCTTTCTCTAGTTGGAGAGCATCTCATGAGAACCCCTCACGTGTCTTTTCTTAAATATTTTCTCTGTGGGCCAATTCAGAAAAATAAAATAGAAAAAAAAAAAGAAATGAAAAAAAAAGTATAGTCTTAATTAAGAAGTGGAGTATTAAGGATGGTTGAGACTTTTAAGACTGAGGTCGAAAGCCGAAAGGTGGTTGAATGTCCTTCTCTTTAATTTTCTTTTTCCCATTATTATTATTATTATTATTATTATTAGCAGCATAAGATATGAGCAAATCTGTGTTGTTTGGTTCCTGAGAAAATTCAGAAATTTGGTTGAGAAAATAAGAGTTTGGCTCACCAATCTTGACTTTCCAATTTGATTAATTCTGCTCATGTTTCCTTTTCTCTCACCATATCACTTTTTCTTTTTGTATTTATGTTCATTATTGGGTAGTTTAATGTTGGAATTGAGTTACTCACAATCGGCTTTGGAATGTTTTAACTTTATATTTAGCATCTATTTTTTTATCATCCTATCATCATTCTAATGATATTAGATGATAAATTTATAAGTAAAATATAATAAATAATCTCTAATTATCTAATGTTACATTATGAGATGATGAATAACAATACTCTCTTTTTTTTTTTTTAATAAAAGTGAAGATAAAAGAAAGAAAGAAAAAAGAGTAACTACCTATCTTCTACATGGTTGTTGTTAGGACCGGAGACATCCTAGTCCACGTTATAAATGGTTGTACCAGGATTCTTTTTCCCCTACTCTTTACCATCTTAGTGACCAGTGGAAGCTTTGAGTTTTTTTAAGTTTTTCATCTACCTAAAAGAATAGTTGGTTTGGAAAATATATATGAAGTCAATTATTGTTAAGATATCTCGGAGATTGCTTATGGTTACGTAAACTAGTGCTATATATATTTATAATTTTTTGTATATACGTAAATTACATATTTTATCATTTTTCTTTAAATTCAAATTTTGAATTAAAATTTCATAATTTTTCTCATATTAAAAACTTACACGTGAAATAGTAAGATTTTTTTAAATACAATTAGCATTTTTCTTATAAGTAATTTTACCTATTTATGTCGTGATTATTTATGAGTGATTTGAAATCTATAAAGGAACTTGAATTTATGGGCGCAAGTAAGTCGAAAAAGGGACTTACGCGTGCTACCATAGGAGCGCAAGAAGATAGATGATCTACTGTAAATCAGTATATATGATACCANGTAGTGAGTGGTCAAGATCTGTGTAGTTAATTTTTTTTATTCAAATAGTTTTTATATCACAAAAATCTCATTTATTTTCTGAGTCAGAAACTAATCAATTTTGTCAAAGAAAATATTAATATTATAACTTATAATATTATCTTCAGATTTTAATGATTATCCATAGCTTATATATATTATTTTAATAACTTCATCTTCATAAAGATTTATATAGTTTAATAATTGATCATGATTTTGTATTTATAAATAATTCATCTAATAAACGAATTCATCAAGCCTAACTCAAATTTAAAGGAGTCGACCCCTGACAATTTGTCCAGTAACCTTGTTATTTATAACCCTACATAGATCATTACGGAGGCAATTTCATTTCTGTTGAAAATTTGGAATTTTTCTCATCACAAAATATTGACATAAACGGGGATGAAAAGGAAGACGACTAACGTAAGACTAAAAGGCTATTGGAATATTTCATCCCTCTAAAATTCTAAATAAATGATCAAATGTAAGTGATGTATAATTGTGGCTGGTCAAACTTGGTTAGGTAAGCACATTGATTCCTAGAACAATATTATAAGTATTTTTTCTTTTCCTAAGACACAAGTTTTGGAGTTCTTCAGACACCAAACAACCTTTGATTTGGCATTGCATGCTCGGTTGTTGATTCTGGTTACTCGTTAGTTTATATATATTATATATAGCAACAACAATGCGAAGCTACAATCCATGAGTTCAGGGCTTCAAAGATGAAATTTGGGTTGAAAATATGGGGTAGGATGTATTGATTGATTGATTGATTGTATGGGTATTCTTTTAACTGTTAAGATATAAAATAAATAATAAAATATATCTCTTTTCATCACTTAAGTTTTTGAGACAAGTAATACTTTTACATGGTATCAGAGTAGAGGTCCTGAATTCGAAAAATGATTCTACGCTCTATCTCATTTAATTAAATATTTCACGTGTTGGGTCTACTTATCGAGAGAGAGTCTGGCCCACACGTGAATGAGGGTGTTAAGATATAAAATAAATAATAAAGTCTATCTCTTCGCATCAGTTTAAATTTTTAAGACAATTAGTGATTTTCATATTGGTAATATGAAAGGGGCTAGGCTAACAAGATTGTGCACGATGAAATGACATTTTTGAAGATTTTAAAAACCCATCATGATTCGGCTTCTTTTAATAAGGCCATCATTTTGGATAGTTTTCATGGCATTTAGATAATGACTTCTAAAATTAGATGAGTAGTGCTATAGCTATAAAGAGATTATACAAAAATAATCTTACAAACTGATGTAGTTTTATGCAGTCTCTTAAATCTATTTTACAATAAAAGTAACTTTATAATCTGAGGAATCACATCAAGACACATTAGTTTGTAAAATTACTTTGTATAATTTTTCTGTGACTATGTATTTTCCAAATTAGATTACTCTCTAATCACATCATGTCCATAGTAATTGGCACAAAAAAATAATAAGGATTAATGGCGTGCATGTTAAGCAAAAGCGCAGGCCAAGACATAACCAGAAATTGGGCTTTTTTCTACAGCCTTCGCCAAAAACTCCTTTTTTTTAGATACCCAATATAGATTGGGAGTTCTAAATACTTTGCTTAGCTACTAATACATAAAAAAAATTAGTAATGTGAGCACTGCTTTTTGTTACTATTCGAGTCTCCAGACCCCTTTTGGAGAGTTAAGTTAAGGGAGGACCACCTTGACTCTTGAGTCTATTAGCATCTTTGAAATGGCCTTATAAAAAATATACAAGCTTATTGGTTTTTGATGATTACTTATTGACTTTTGAAAATGAATTTTTTTTTTTAACTTTGCTCGTTTTAATCCTTTTATTACATATTCGTTAGACTGACTAATGGAGTCCATGCCACATGGTTTATAAGACATGTCATCACCAATAAAATTATGCTGTTTGTCACATTAAATAAAATTAAAAAATTAAAAAAAAAAACTAAAAACTTGCAAAGAAACAAAATTAAAAAAAAAAAATCTCATTGGCTGGCTTGATCATTTTCTCCTTTTAATCTTATTTTCTAATTTTTTAAAACTTATAACTTTTTTCTCTTATTTTTGACATTTTTGTTTTTATTTTTTTTTAATTTTGAGTTTTTTAATTTTTTTTCTTTTGTTTTTAAAAAAATCGCAAATTTTCTTTTTTAACTATTGTGACACATGGCATAATCTTATGGCAATGACGTGGCTTCTAAGCCACGTGGCAAGGAGTACTTCATTAACCAATACTCTTAACAGATCTGTAACAAAATGATTAAAATGATCAAAATTAAAAGCACAAGGATAAAAAGTTCATTTTTAGAAGTCCGAAAGAAATATATCTAAAGAAAAAACTACAATGACTATTTTAGTTTAACAATATGCCTGTGGTGTTTATGAAACATGTCTTGACGCCAAACAAGCCTAGTTCTTTCATAACTCCCATGTGAAATGTTTGCTTATTTGATTGCCTTAAACTTCAAGTATATTGCAAAGTACATCATTTTCTTCCTCGTTGCTTTGCTCAACCAGAATCCCATCAAAGTTCAAGAGACATCTCTCATCTATCTCCCTTTAAAACTCTCTAACTTTTATTTAAAAATATCACTCCATATTTTCCTTATTGGAGAAGCGGGGAGTTTTGACACATTATATTCTTCCCTTTTCTTCTTCCTTCCTCACCTTTCCTCCAAGGCTTGTATGGTTTTATTGAAAATTTTTTGTTCTATTTTTTTTTCATTCTAAAATGGAAGACCAATCTACTAGATGAACTTCGAGGCCACCGTTTTTGTTGTATACATGAGCCTCACGCAGCATCCTATCTCCATGCACTACAACAAAAGTGACCTTTCCCGGCGATTAATTTCGCTGCTAAAACCCCCAATTTCGCCGCCTAATATCTTTCCCAGCGATTAATAAATCGCTGCCCAATCGCCGGTATTAAAGCTCTGCTTCTGATCTACGGCAACGGAAGCCAAAAATCGCTGGGATAGATACTCTTTTCCAGCGATATATTTTCGCTGCAAATGACCATAATATCGCCTCAATTACAGTCTCTGATTCAGTTAGTTTTCGTTGGAAAAGATTATTTCCGGCGATTTTAGTGCGTTGCGAAAAGATAAAAAATCGCCGGAAATATCCATTTACAGCGATTAGAGAAAATCGCTGCAAGTGACCAATCTGTTTCGAAAACTATATTGCGGCGATTATAAAATCGCTGTAATTTCATATTACCAGCGATTCTGGAATCGCTGCTTCAGATATATTCTCAGCGATTTCAGATCTCCGGAATTGCAGGTTTGAAACCGAAAAATCAATTGCAGCGATTATAAAATCGCTGGAAATGCATAGTTCCCAGCGATTTTTAATTATGGTCGCAATTGATTATTTGCAGCGAGTAGTTTTCGCTGCAAATAAAATTTTGCGGCGATAAATTATTTCCGGCGAAATTTACTCGCCGGAAATGATGTTTCAGAAAATTAAAAATAAAAAATAAAAAAAAAGGAAGCACAAAACAGAGTAAATAAAAAATATAATACACATTACCTATAAATTCGATCTATGGCCTTTTCTTTTTTCATATTATTTAACTCCACTCAATACATGTGCAAACTATTAAATTTGTATAAAAAAAACACCCAAACAAGAAAGCAAGTGAAAGGGAGAATTAAAAACTATAAAAGTGAAAGGGTGCTCACAATCATCACACCAAGTGAAGGTTCTTATTCCTAGATAAACCAAAGATGCTTATTGGGTGAAGGTGCTTCATTAATATTCTCATTTCTCAATTAAAAATTCGTTTAATAGACAATTGAGTAAATAGTAAGGGCCATGGCAAGGAGTTACGGTTAAATATGTGGGTTGAATCGAATGACTCACCTCTACCGTGTTTCTTTCTTCTCAAGCATTCCAATCTATAATTTTCATCTCAACAAATTTGTACTGCTATAGTCTGCAAGAGATTATAGCATGGCATACATTAAAAATGATACAAGTTTAGAAAAA
>QEOT01008774.1:3778-19790 GCA_003123785.1 Pterocarya stenoptera | reverse complement strand
AAAAAAAAAAAAAAAACCTCGTCAGGTGTGGGGTGAATAGTAGTTGATGTATAACATATTTCAATAATATATTAAGATTTTTAGAGTGATCTGCATATAATATAAATTAGTCTAAAATTTAGACACTGTAGAATAATGATCAGATAAACATCCATTAGTATTCATGCATGCCTAGCTGCAAGTGCTTCGTACTTACAAAAAAAGGATCACAAACCAATTTGTATTGGTATTTTGTGGGTAAATTTAATGAATATTGCTTTTGGCAGTATATATATATATATTTATATATATATGAATAGACCTAATTAATTAAAAAAATAAAACTAATTAGGTACGTACGTACGTACGTATACGTATAATATTAAGCTAGCTAGTTAATAATGTCAAACTCTTTAATATTGAAATTCATGACTTACCAAAGTAATGATCTCCTAAACGAAACAAATTAAATTATTAAAGGACAAGAAAATGTCATTTAATTAAGTTCTTTAATTAATTTACGAAGGAATCGGTCTTCAAAAATTCCTAGCTATCGACAATGAACAATGCTAAATACAAGTCTCAAATGGATCATCAAATACCACAACTCCATTGACCATATAATGAATACAAGAATATCAATTCCTGACATATCTTATTCAAGCTAGCCAGCTTGATGATTTGAAAGGTCCAATGATCTGTTAACCGATAGACAAAAATAAAATAACATTATCGACTAAGCACCAATGATCTGTTAACTTATAGCACATTGTATTTAAAATTAATTATTTTATAATGTAATACTGATCAATTATATATTATAAATCGGTTTAAAATGATTTATCTATTTTGACCCACCATATATAATTGATTATAAAAACCATTCGCTAATCAATAAACTAAAACACGCCTTGATCTCTCACGACATGATCACGATCATGATCAGTTATATAACTATGACTTTCATTTAACTTCCACAAATTATGATGGCCGATAATGATATAATACATATATTTATATATAATATATCAGCGGAGTGTCACAGTACTAGACCTGGTATTGGCTTTATCACCAACCGTCCTAGGCATATCCTAATTCAATGATCTTACATATAACTTTGAAGTTATTCATGTATTAATTAACTATAAATTGTCTGATATTGTAATCAACGGCCAATAAAAAAAATAAGTTGAATTTTAATATACTATAATTAATTGGACTACTTATTTGGTATGAATTAAGCTGAGACTCCTTATTTTTTTTCTTGGTAATAAAGTATTGCATGTTAATACACAAATTAGACAGATTGGAATTAAAATACATATATATCCGGCCAGCTTATACTAGCAAGCAACCTGAAAGGGCACACAAATTTAGATCGGAGAACTCAAACCTTGAATCTGAAACTTGTTAAATACAGAGCGTAAATTACGAAGTCGTTAACCTAAATTAATTTGCAAATTGAGTCATAGATATACGTACCTAATTAATACTAAGTACATAATTTGGGTTGACTTTGTAGTCGTACCACATGCTATATAAAAATATATATATATATATATTAAGCTAGATAGAAATAAAGATGCTTAGGCAAACTGACAAAGCCAAGTAATCCAACGTACATCATCAATCTTGACCTTATTATATAGCATTGCGATTTATCAATTATATTAATAATGGTGCAGCTAGCTAGCTAGCTAGGGAGTAAAATTAGGGGGAGGATCCTTGAAGTCGTGCCTAACGTTCTAAGCAAATCAAACTATTCATGCTCCCTTCAAACTCAAGTACTCATCATGATATATCATGAACTCCGTCTAGTTAATAAATAAACCAAACTTGAACAAAAATTAAGACGGCTTAGCTATCAAATGAGTCTAATTACTCATATAAACTCGTATTATTTTCTGTAATTTAACTCGTATAGGGTCGCATAACTTCGTATTTCAGTGAGCTCCCTTTATTAATATAGTACATGAACTTAATTATATAGAAGATCTTTTTCTTAAAAAAAAAAAAAAAAAACTTAAATAGAACTTAATCCAAATTAATGATCTCTATATACCCTACCGCATCCAAGATGATCTTTATGTGGTACTACTGCATATATTCTTCTATATACATAACGACTAAATTAATTTCTTGTCTTGGGTAACGCGCCATGCATATGCTTCCACGTTACCACGTGTCATACATATATATGATTAATTAGTTTATCCTAATATAATCGATAATTTTATATAAGTAACGTAATCACAATAATCACAACAAAAGAAAAAAGTACTTTTGGTTTTCTGAGCAAAGTTAAATAACAACTTGCTCGTACGATCGAGTAGGTGTAGATGATCAATGTCCACTTGCCACCATATATAAATGCCCAATTGCTGTCTGTTTGTTTGTTTCCCCTCAGCCCGCTCTTAAAAAATAAAAGAATTTCAAAAAGAGAAATTATTTCTACAATTCTAAATAAATGAGTTTTATGTAAATTTTTGTAAAAAAATAAATCTCACTTTAAAAACTATAAGAAAAGCTATTTTTTATTAGCGAGACAATGTTTTTATAAAGAATTTATATGAAATTTGTCTATTTAGAATTTAAATCTAGCGTTAAATTTACATTACTCTTCCGAGCATCGATAACAGGGTAGTGTGTACAGAAATATGAATTTCAGACTCAGATCTCAATATATACAAGCAAACCAGCAAAAATTTATAGCAGTTCAATTTACAAAGATAGCTTGGATGTTATTTTTTTTTTCCCATGCACTACTTATCATATTGATCTGCTTCAATTGTACATGCTTAACTATAAAGATTAACCCTAGCAACAACAACAAAAAAGAAACAAGAAAAGAAGGAAATTATAGAGATCAAGAAAACTCGATCCTAAACACACTTGCATCGATCACAGCAATCCACGGCATAAGGAAATGATCAGCAAAGGTAGAGATCATTTAAAACTGATTTATATCAACCATTCTAGAGGGGCTAAGAAGGTGATAAGAGCCATAACGCTTAAAGACACATCCTTTCTGAATATCACGGCCATCCTCCATTTCCAGCAACACCTTCTGAAAGATATCAACGTTGCATGGAAGGACAAGTGGGCCTTGGTTGTTGTAACCATATTCAGACTCGGCCTCTTCGAGCAGCATCTTGAACAGAGGATGATTTGCGTACTCTGTTTTGATCACAAACTTCTGTTTCTGAGGTCCGACATAGACCGAGAAGCAACCCTCGGGAGCAACCCGGCGTTTCCTAGGATGTTTTTCCTCTTCCAGCGAGATGCTGAGGGAAGGACACGATCTGCTTTTCAGTGTCAAAGTACGTTCGGTTCCCGAAGACCCCTTGCGGCCTCGTCCGATGGATTTGCATCGCTCCCATGTCTTGATGATCAGCCCCTTCTTCCCTTTGTTCCTAGTCGCATCCATTTTTGTCGATCGATCGGTACAAGTATTTACCAGATCAAGAGCTATAACTCTAGATAACAGCAATTTATCAAATATAATACGTAGTATGAAGAAAAGCTGGCTATATGAGAATATATATGGGCTTGCTTTTGGGAATCACTCACAGTATTGTACTCCAATCTCCGTATTCTAGGCACACATGAATGAACTTGTATAAGGTATGAAAAAAAAAAAGAAGAAGAGCTATGGCCGAGGGGATTTGAAAAAAAATATGGCTTCGAAAGTATTGGGTATTTGGCTAGCTAGCTTGCTAACCCCTGTCGTAAACCAAATGAAACCTTACCTTGCCCCTTGGCCTCATTGTATTACTCATACCTCTCTGATTATATTGGAAAAATCGATTAAAATCATGCACGAAAAGAGAAACAAGAAAAGAAAACACAATAAAAAAAAAAAAACGGATACAAAATTCAGAAAATATAAATAGCTCGGGAACCCGTAAGGAATCAGCTGGCTAAGGTGGCCATTTGAGTGTGTTCAAGAACTCTGGAATAAGGAACAGGAAGACAATAGGGAAAATGAAACCAGATCAGAAGAGTCTGTAGCTCACTGGATACTGCCCTCCATCTCTTGCTGTCTTTAGTTGACGATACTCTATGGCTTACATTGCTCAAATATATAAAGCCCAACTTGGATATATATATAAAAATATTCTTAAAGAAAATCCACTTGTCAACCCTACAAACTCCTACCTTTCTCCAAATAGCAATTGTCCAATTTTCTTTTTCGCCCTTACAACGACATGAAGAGTCCAGTTCCTTTGAATTGTTCTTCTCTTCTGGTTTGTTTTGTTTATATATTTTTCTAAGCAAGTAATGCATTAATTAAAGAAAGTGATCAAAGCGGAGAAATCCGTTCATTGGATGGAAGTGGGCAAACACATTTTAATTACCTTGTAAAGGCTAGTAGGCTAGTACCCTTTTTTTCTCCTTTTTTTTTAATTTCTTCCTGTAAAGGACAAAATGGAGGTTGATTAGACTAGTTTTTGAACTTTCTTTCTTTATTGGTGTCACGTCTAGACCAAGTAACAGGCCAGAGACCATTGGCGCTAACAAGCAGATCAGATTGGCTTTTATTTTTTCCTTCTTTTATTTTTTTTATTATTTTTAATATATTTAAATATTTTTAAAAAATAAAAAAATATACCAATATATTAAAATTCATTTTTTTAATTATTAAATAAAATATAAAAATAAAATATAAAAACGGTCAAAGAGACAAAGCGACATGGTAATCTTTCTCTTTAATTAGTCCGTGAAACATATCGTATTATTGCAGAGTATTCAAGATTATCCTGGCAGCCGATTAAATTGACAACGTTAATATAGGAGCTGGGATTATGTTGGATGCAGCTAGCTGCTAGGGGCTGAAAATTTGCAAAATTTTAATCGCCAAAGAAGTTCACTGTACTCCTCGAGGTTTTCTCTCTCTTTAATTTCTCTTTCAATATTCAGCGCTTTTCAAGGAATTTGTGAAGGCCTAGGAATTCATGCATTTGTAGAGGTGGCTGGGCATATTAGTGGAGCGGTCCAGGTATATACAATTAATATAATACAAATTCATTGAATTTTAAAACTCGATCGCTTCCATTAGCAAATTTGTAGATTACCTGTCTCGAAAGATACCCTAAAGTTAGAACTAATTAATCTAAATTTATAATATTAATTTATATTATATTGTTCGTTCACATGAATTTCTCGAACGGTATTGCACGTTAATTAGTCAAGTCAAGCCTCGGCCAGCTTCTTCATGTGTTTGAGCATTTTAGGAATTTTTTTTTTTTTTCCTGCTTGCAAAACGATATTAATGGACTTCAATCATTTCAATCATATACCAAAACAAAAATGAAAGAAATCCGATTAACTATCTATTGGTTAATTAAACAGGCTGGTGCGATAAGAGAACTTTTTTTACGGAAGGAAAAGCTAGAAAAACCATTATCGTACGTAAAGAAAACTTTCGAATAGATTTATGATTATTTTTTGAATAACATCTAAATAATGAAGGCCTGAAATGACTTCTATACTGGCCACTCGTAAGCTCATGACGATCAGTGTCACTCAGGAATAATATTATAACTTGATTGATGTTTTTGCTCTCTCTCTCTCTCTCTCTCTCTCTCTATATATATATATAATGTGCTATATTATATATGTACTTAAGATCCACTTCTATCAGCTTCTACAGTACAAAATGATGGACTTGATGGTGGAACTTTTAAATTACATTAACATATGTTTAGGAACGTACGTTTTCAAAACGATTGGACTCCATCTTTAAAAAAAAAAAGAAAAGGAAAAGACACATTATTTTGTAGAGTGAAATTTAACTTAATTTCTATTAATTTGCGGGTATAAGAAGTATTTATATTAATGTTAAGTATAGAAAGTATTATTAAGTAGATGATGTATGTAGTACTATATATGATCATAATATTTATTAATTGTGAAAATTGTTTATTAATCTTGATCATCTGCATTTGTTTCAGACAAAATTAATAAATGAAATTGTGATTCGTCCGATTCTTCATACGTACACCTTGCATGCATTACTTATTGCCTTTGATCATAATGCAGTACTCTTTTATTTGCAGAGATCAATTATATCTATTGTTGAGTGATCATGAATATCATGATGACGATGACAATTAAGTCTAGCTAATACTTGCCAGAACTTAATTAATTAATAATTAAATCATTGCTAACATGAGTTTATCGCACGATAAATATCATGGTATTAGTTTGGGTGATAGATAATTAAGGTTTCGTTTGTTTTTAGAGATAAGATGATATGATATTAAAATTGAAAAGTTGAATAAAATATTATTAAAATATATTTTTTAATATTATATTTGTTTTGGAATTTGAAAAAATTGAATTGTTTATTTTATTTTGTATGAAAATTTGATAAAGTTGTAATGATGAGAAGAGAAATTTTCAAAATTTTCAAAATTTTAAGTTTTGATCATGAAAAGAGACAAGGCCTAAATTACTACATGCAGTTTGAAACCTTCAAAATATATATATGCATGCATATATGACACATGTACTTATGTGTATATATATGTTTAATATTCTTTTAAATGTATGACGCAATGTTTTGACATAAATAATTTCACTGTATAAATATCCTATTCTCACAAAATATACGAAATTAATAATGTTCATCGATCGTCCAACGTACGAAATCAGGACACACCGACTATTGACTTCTTAATTAACGGCTAATAATTAATTAGATTGGGTTTCATAATTGTCCAAGAAATTGATAGCAACCCAGCAGCCATCATCAAATTAAACTCTACTACTATAAAACGGTTGTCTCTTCTGTCGACTTTTAATCCAACGTTGACAAATTAATTAATTATTAACCTATATAAATATATTTATATATAAATATCTCCTTATACTTAAAAGAGGCTATAAACAAATAGCAAGAATATTGAACAATGATTTGTATTTGATATTTTATTTCTTCCGTCTATGCCCATGTATGGTTGGGTTATTACGGTTTTTTACTTATTTTTGTGATTTACTTTCCGCATGTCCAGTTCTGCAGCTTTAAGATACTATGTGAAGGGATTAGTTATTCATTATTTGAGCCACTTTAGTTTTTTTTTTTTTTATCATGATCTGTTTGCTTGATTGGAAATGTGAGAAGAGAGAAAAAAAGGTTTTCTAACTGTAAGGCATTTCTTTTAATTTTTTTTTTTTTTTTGGTTGTTGGGTAAGAGAGTGTAGGAGATGATCAAAGAAACTACAAAATTTTTAAGTTCTTTGTTTTCTTTCACTCTTTGTAGCTCACCGATGACAGATCAAAGTATACATCATGCATCGTCCAAAGTAAATGATAATACAATAATTTTATCCTATAACAAATTATAATATAAGTAATGTTCATTTATATAATTTAATTAAAGATATATAATTGTAGTGTGTGATAGCTAATCTAATGTAGATTTCAAGTAATAAGTGATTGGCTAAAAGAAAAAAAATTACATTTTAGTCAAATTTATAATTTTTTTATCTACTTGTAAAAATTCTGTAAATTAAAAAGATGTCTTATTAATGAGATAAAAACATAGAAAACATTCAATTGGACATACATGTCTGAGGCACGTAACATCTTCTACTAGTATAAATATATATATAAATATATATATATATGTGTGTGTGTGAGTGTCATACCAGAAGTTCTACAGTAGTTGTACTACCATGCAATCAAATTCCTAATTTAGTTTAGATTAATGCCCAAGACATTTCTCAACCCATAAATTAATTTGTTATGTATTGATCTCGATGATCTTTAATTTGAGAGAACTTACTACAATTAAAATCTCATTAAACAGTATCAAGAAGTTATAATTTCATAAATATGGCCTGAACGTCGTGTCAAGCGCGAATAATTCTTGAAAAATAAAGGAGAATCATACTTTGAAGAAAATTTATTTAGAAGCCTTAATTATTTTTTACACAATGTTGATGTGAAAGTTTTTGGCCACATCATTGATGCTAAAAAATTATTATTATTATTATTATTTTTAAATTATAATAGGTTCCACTATAAGTAGTGTACTAATGCATCGACTTATGTGTAGCAAAACTATATACTTTGTCATCCAAAATTATCATATTTTTTGTAATATGCAGTACTAATACGTACCTTAATAAACTACTTTAAAGTCTTAATTTGTTCAATTGGTTAAGATGGTCATTTTTTTTTCTTTTTTTTTTTTCTTTTAAGAAGAAGTCGATACCCCAATTTTATTCATAGCCCTCACTTATGGTAAAAAAAAATCGTAATTACAATCAGAAACCTGAAGTTACAAATATTTAAAAGAGACCAACACTCAGGCCTAAAAAAAACTAGATACCAAACCAAAACCAAGTTGGGGGTTACAAATATTCAAAAAGACCCAAACCTAGGTATAAAAAAAGACTTTAAACAAACCAACAATATACCATATACCCAGAAACCAGAATAAGCCAACCAAGAAAACCAGATAAACATTAAAACATGAAAGGCAAACAAAACAGACCCATTAACATAATAAATTAAACCTAAGCGGATCGAATAATAGGAAGACCTAGTCTTTCTATACGCAAAGAGCCCCTAAGAGGAGATGAAATATCCATAGAAGACCACCATAGGCCGTTGCTTCCCTCTGCTCCCATCCTTACCAGGAAATCTGCAGAATCATTCCCCTCTCTAAAAATATGAAATACTCGGACTGGGACCCCCTTGATAATATCCATGACTTCATCCTAGTAGTCCTCTAGGTACCAGTTTTCACATCTCTGTTCCTTTGCCTACTTGACCACCAACAAGAATCTAATTCCACATCAAGATGCATAACACCCATATTTTTAACAATTCGAAGACCATGTAACAAACCTATCAGTTCAGCATAGTTATTAGTGTCTGTGCCAATAGCAGCCGAGAAAACCATAATTAATTTACCATCCGAATCTCGCAACACACCTCTAGTTCATGTGCCTCTTTTGGTGATAAAGAGCATTAGTAAGAGTTTTAGTAATTTCTTTTGGGGTGTGAAAGATGGGAAGCCTAAGAAACATTGAAGGTCTGGGATAAACTAGTGAAGGAGTGTAGGGTGGAGAATAGTAGGGATGTTGATCTATTATCTAGTTTTCTTGGTTGTGAAAAGGCTATAGAGGTCTTGAAGATCTTGGTACGACTTAGAATGGTGCGGATGTACTTGTATGGAAGGAGAATACAAATAGAAAATTCTTGACTATAAGAATGCATGGCAATGTATTGGAGTTTGAGCTCCCAAAATCCGTGGGGCTGAATGGGTTTGGCACCCTTGTGTCGTGTCCCTAAAAATATTTCGGTCACCATGAGGAAGGCTTTTAACAACTCTCCAAGTGTTGATGATAAATTGAAGTATTTTAGTATTCTATTTTTGTTTCTAAATGTAATTGTTGTTTGAATGGTGGGTATAAGAACTTAAACCAAGTACTTGCAACTAGAGAAATTGCATGTAAAGTGTGGTAATATGCGGCAGCTTAGGTTGGGTTAGGAAGAGTGTCTGGTTCTATATGGAAACACATTGTTGTTGACTGGTTGACTAGGGCGTCGAGAAATTCTCAAATGGGTCAAATTCTAGGCCTATTGCCCTCTATTATTACCTGGCATTTGTGGCTTAGGCGTTGTCTTGCTCGGATGGAAGGGATCTTTCAGTCGTTGGAGTCTGTTTGGCTGCAAGTTAAGTTTTGGATGGCAAGAATTGGGAAAAAATTAAAGGTTATGAAATTGTTTACTCCACGAGATGAAGCTCTTCTGAGAGAGCTTAATATTCCTGTCTAGTCGCCAAAAAGGCCTATTTCTCACTTAGTTTGTTGGCAGCATCCACAAACTGGTAGATTGAAGCTTGAATGAACGCACCTTGCTCTGGGGAAACCTTCTGAGGGAGCAAAGGCGACAACCTACTCACCAAGAATTTTGAACAAACTTTGTAGAACATTGAGCATAAACTTATAGGTCTAAATTTGTCAAGAGTATTCGGATTCAACTTTTGGAATAAAGACCAAATAAGAGGCTAAAAAGAATCTAGGCAGGTCGACGCTCAAGAAAAAGGACTACACTGCCTGAATTAAGTCTTTACTAATAATGTGCCAACAAGATTGATAAAAACTGGAACCAAACCCGTCAAGCCCTAGGCTACTATCCACTGGAATTGAGAAAACTGCATCCTTAAACATTCTGGATTGATGGGAGAATCTCTCATTGACGGGGCCTCGAGAGTCTTTCTCCACCTGATTGTGAGAAAAAAAAATTACGAAAAAATTTCATAGCCCCGTCATGTACTTCTTCCAGGCTTTTTAACCATCTACCATCATGTAGTTTCATCTCCCTGACCTTTGTTTTTTTCTTTGAATTAAAAGTTTGAAAAAATTGAGTCGAAGCTTCTCCTTTATTTAACCAAGACTGCTTGGCTTGCTGACAGAGACGCATCTCTTCTCGGTCCCTCCACACATCCAATTCGGTCTTGGCCACTAAATAATCCTGCTTGTCTTCTTCATTATACTCATTCTGCAAGTTCTCCTCCAGCTTTTTCACCTGATCTTCTGAATAGGTAATATTATAGCCTGTATTACCCAAAACCTCCCGATTCCATAATCTAAGAGCATTTTTTAGTTTTTTGAGCTTCATGGCCAACCTCAGCATACCATCATCAGTGATCTCGTATTCCCAGGCCTTAGCAACACAATCAATAAAAGACTCATATGTCATCCACATTTGGTGGCATTTAAAGGCCGGGAAACCATACGACAAGAGCCTAGGTTCCAAGCTAATCAAAACTGGAGCATGATCTAAAGTTGTGCGTGGTAAATACTTCATATAACCTACAGGGAATCTTGTGATAAAGTTTGCGCTAATTAAACATCGATCTAACCAAGTCCAACTTCTCGCCCTCGCTCAGACAGTAAATCAATCAAACTAGTTGCATCTATAAAACCATTGAACTCTTCCATTGTTGAAAAAGGACGAGGATGTCCTCCTTTTCTCTCAGAGTCATTTATAATAATATTAAAATCACTCACAACAACCTAAGGCATGCAGACAACTACACTAGACGATAAAGAGTTCCACAAGTCCATGCGTTCAATTTGCCTACACTTTGCATACACTAAAAAGATACATAAACATTTATTATGAGCTGTCATGGTCATCGTAATAAACTGGTTCGAGGCCTCCACCACTGAGACTTACATCCCTGGAGCCCACAAGATCCATAATTTACTACCAAGATCTTCATTAAAAAAACAACCTGTCATATTTAATCTTTGTTGTAAACCACTAAGCTGACTATATCAGGCAAAAAAGGTTCAGCCACAACAATAATCTCCAACGTATATTTCCTTCAACCTTCCCAACCTTTTCTTAGAGGTACCAACACCCTTAAAGTTCCAAAATAAGGTGGGATGCATCATAAATTGAGTTTTTCAGGCTTGCTTTTAGCCTGTTAGAGCTCCTTATCCACGTATCTCCACTATTAGCCACGATATTCCCCGAGTCTGAGAAATGGGCTTTACCTTTATCCAAATTCTCCAAAGTCTCTTCCACCTCAGAATTTGAGTGCAGCCTCAACATAGTATCACCAGGGTTTTCTTCTTCGTCT
The DNA here is from genome assembly GCA_003123785.1 of Pterocarya stenoptera. Lineage (NCBI taxonomy): Eukaryota > Viridiplantae > Streptophyta > Magnoliopsida > Fagales > Juglandaceae > Pterocarya > Pterocarya stenoptera. Next base: position 8,202 of record QEOT01008774.1, on the reverse strand, counting down.
TCACCCTCGTTGACAATTACAATCTCCCCCTCTTCCTGACAGTCACTAGCCATGTCAAAATCCTTATGAACTAGAGGACTCTCCACGATTACAACCTCATCTTGCCCCTTTCAATCCTCACCTCAGATGCACCTGCCAACTCCTCAGTGTGGAAACCCACTTTATCCCCTGCTCACAACTCTTATGCTCTTCAATAGTAACTCCCACTTCTTGAACATCAAAGTCCCCTGCTTGCACTACCTGAACAACATCACTAGTTTTTATTCCCTATCATCTTGTGCCATCCCAGCAAGGTCCTTTGGTAAATCCTCGACATTCTAGATCCCAACAATTTGAGCACTAGACTCCGCACCATCATGAACTCCTTTATCAAGCACTACTTGTTTATCCTTTCGAATCCACACTTTATTCGCCTTTCCTCTCTTTGCCTGTGCCTTTTCCTCTGTATTATCTTCCCATTTGCATAAATTGATATTATAGCCTTGCTACAACAACAATTACAGTAGGCTGTGAGTGTTTCATAAACTACTTCTTGAAGCCTACTCGAAGCTAGATGGGGCATCCCAATCCAAAATGACTCCAACGGCAGCTTAGAGGCATCCATCTTGACGTAGACATTGGCACAATCCATTCGAGTAGCGCATCTAGTGCTATTATCCTGTCGAATAAACTGGTCAATCGGTAGGGTAATATTCTGCAAAAAAGCTTCGTGGTAAAAATTAGGGGGTAGCCCAAGCACCATGGCTGGCTCATGGTCTTCATCAAAATCAGGACTCCATTGAAAAACACGATACGACACTCATTTTACCTCACAATTCTCTCTCGAAATTATTAGAGAAATCTAACAAGAACAAAGTGAGTTTTGAGCATACCTGAAATCATTGGCTGTACCTCCAGACCCCATCTACTCCGAATGAAAGCTCGAATGTTGTCCAGGCATATCTATCAACCTCCGCCTTTGTGAAAGCTACATACGGGACCCATTCAAGAAATTTTAGTGGGCACAGTGGGACCTTCACCTCAAGAAGAGGCTGAGGAGTCTACGCCACCATGTTTATGAACATCCATTGCCGCCCTGGAGGTGCCAAGGCTTGAAGGGCCCCGCTGGCGGCCATCGTGCTTGCTAGAACCCCACAAAGACCCAAGGTTTCAAATCTTCCACCTTCCCATTCAGACCCAAAGGAACTGTCTCGTGCCTTCGTTCTATGCCACACTTTACTCAAATCATATGGTGAGACCCCAAGACCCATGAAGACCCTCTGCTCCACTTCTTCTACCCATGAAGATGACCCACGGAGATCTAAGGATCAGATCTTCCACCTTCCCATTCCACCCACGAAGACGAAGACCCACGAAGACCCACGAAGACCTTATACGTTTTTGCCTATGCCTCCGAGAGAAAAGGACCAAGACAAGAAACAGAGACCTGTGCCAAGACTTTAGATCCCTTTGGATTCCTCCTGTAGTTGCCGTAGTTAAGATGGTCATATGACAATTAAGATGAATGAAAAATATAAAAGTATAGTATAAGAGAATATCTTTTGGTCGGTACATTTAATGTAGGGCTGAAAACAGCCTCCAATAGAATAAGGCCACGTAGCCCATCCATTATTGAAGGAATGGGACGCCATCGCACCGAAGCTCGTCTCTCCCTCTTTGAAACCCAATCGCACTGAAGCTCGTCTCTCCTCATAGCTCATCTCTCCCTATTGCTTGTCTCTCTCTCTCATCAAATACCCATCACACCGATACAGAAATACTTAATGCCTGCATCTCGAAAATCCTCTTGCTCATCTCTCTCTCTCATCAAATACTCAACGCAAGCAGGATTCTCATGTGTGAAAATGGTGATCAACTGTTCCTAAAAATAGAATAAGATCATATATATGGAGATAGAGAAGTACCTCTGGTCATATAACTATGAAAAATTTTCTTTTATTAATTTTTTGATCTTTTAATTTAGTGCTCTTTTGTGGATAATGCAGAATTAAGTTGGATGGTGCAAAAGTACCTCTTGAGTACTTTTCATTCATTTCTGTATGGTAGCTCAAGGATTAGCTCTAATGAACTTTCATTTCATAACACATGAAGGTGTGAACTGGAACCCGAGCAAAAAATGGCTGAAAAGCCGCCAACAAAATGAACATCTTGTTCGCCAGAATCTTGTGTGCATGCATTTATTTGAAGGTTATTGGGTTCTTGTAAGTCTAAATCTGATAGGAGTAGTTGAAATTGAAAGACGGATACTTTTCAGTATTTTGCATTGATCTGTTGCCATCAATTCCTACTTTTTCCCAGAGGATTTTCTTCATGTTGTTTTCGATTCCAAGATTTTCTTTTGTGGGTGGCGATGGACTGCGTGGTGGTTGATTGTGCTGCATGAAATTGGTTGGCTTCGGATTGGGTGGCAGTGGTGGGATAGCTGGTGGCGGCGACCGGTGGAGACTATAAAAGGGCAACCGGTAGCGTCTGAATGGGTGGGAACGTCTGGTGGCTGGGTGAAATAATAGAGTGAAAATAGGTTTAGGGAATTTTGGAGAAAAATCTAATGGGTTGGTCCCCATATAAGTTTTACTATATTATTGATGTGATAGTTTCTTATTGAACGCTGGTTTCACTTAAATAGTGGATGGTACCGCTCCAAAGCGGTTCTCATAGTATAATCTTAACGATCAAATCTCAGTAGAAGGTACCGTGTATGTTGAATTATATCATTAATTACTTTTAATTAACACATGTCAAAATTAAACTAGTTAATCGATTTATACGTATTATTAATTACAAAAGATGCCTAATAATTTAGAATTATAACAGTAATACGTTCAGTCTGGTTGCACAATCAAAATTGGCGCGCGCACCCATGCAGGCCAGGCATTGCATGCATGAAAATTTCACAATGGTGGTTGCTCGACAAAATTAAAGAATTTCCCTGCTGCCTGGTACTCCATGACCACAATTTCACCCTCAAGGCATTATTCATTCGCCACGTGTATATATATGCGGTCTTTTTTTTAATGACACCTCATCGATCCTTCTCTTCCTAGCTAGCTATATAGCTATATCTTATATGATCGTCTCTAGTCTTCGCATGCATGCGGCCTGATCCCTTCTCTCCTCCTTTGAAGATCAATGCATGCTTGTTTGAGGTTGTTTTTTAATGGAGTTTCAGTTTAATTATAATGGGGGTTTCAACTTTCAGGCTAGCGGGCGTGTTCATGCATATATGGTACTGCTTTTTAATTTGTTGCATAAAATTAATAGCTACCGTCTTAATTTATCACGACCAAATCGAACGGCCAACATTTGGTACCATTTTCTGAATAAATTTAAATTTATGTATTATAATATGAATATCTACTATTGTGGAGTATTTATCGGGACACTAACCTTCCTAGTTATGTATCTATTTTTCTTTGGTAATGAGAATATTATCTTATCTTTGACCATAAGAAAAAAAGTAAACGTTATTAGATGAAAAATAACACATCTCATTTAAGATACTAATTATTGTTTATTGGTTTTTTGATCTAGTACTCATGCCTCTTTATTTTTTAACCAGTTGATACATAAAAGGACGAGCCCCGAGCTGGGCCCAAACCCGCCCAACACATTATATATATAATTAAGTTTATAATGAATATTATTCATTATAGGGTTAAATATATAATAATATAAATCATAATACCATATATATTAAAAAAACCTAACTATAAATACCACTTTTTATTCTCTCATTCTCGGCCGTCGTCTTCCCTTTCTAATTTTCTCTTCTCCACTTTTTAACCTAACCAAAACAACTTTTATAAATTTTTAAATAAAATTATTTTTAAAAAGTTAGAACAATTTTTTTAAATTTATATCTATCCATCTTCACAACACCTGATACAATATTTATTTTTAAAAAAATGTATTTAGGTTTAAATCCTATCTCCTTCTCCAAAACTTAATAAACTTTACATCTAAAAGAAATTCTAAAAGTTCTCAAATATTCTCAACATTCCAAATAGCCAAACATATAAATATATATATTTATACATTCCTTGCATTGGCACGTTCCCAACTCTAAAAGCATAAACGAACTCCAAAACCGATCGAGTGCGAAAAAGAAGGAAATCGACTCTAAGACCGACTTTATATATTCCTCGCGCCACTTCTTACGCGCTCGTGCGATCATGCTACCCCATTGTAACTCTTTCTTCTTATCCTAATTGCATGTTCTCTGAAATACCCAGCTCGAATAAAACCCTAACCCCATCCCCAGCCGTCCCAACCTTCACCGTCCCTAACCATGGACTCTGTCGTCAAGCAAGAAGTCCCCGAATGTAATCATCCCTTCCCGAGCCTAAATGATCGACTTCCGCAACTTCTCCCAAACAATACGATTGACAGTAGTTCAAGCGGTTCTTCCGATATCGACGACCCCA
>QEOT01008773.1:2449-15174 GCA_003123785.1 Pterocarya stenoptera | reverse complement strand
GCAACTAATGGTACCTTTAAAGTCTAGTGATGTTTGAGAAAGAGAATAGCCATGCCTCAGGTAGAGTTTTTGTTGGAGATTCTCACTTGAGCATCATCCAAAAGCTCATTCACACAGAATTGATGCAAGTTTTCATACATTTTCTTCCACTGCTGAACCGTTTGCATAGATCTACTACAATCAAGCTTTAGCCTTTTCACCTCCATTTCAGCAGCAGCAGAAGAACCTTGTTGCTGAGGATAGACAGATAGAAAGGTCAGATGCAGGTTTCTGGTACACAGAAGATCATGCTACTTTGCATGGTAGGATGAGTAAGACAGGTGCCTAGAAATGGTAAAGCGTGCACACAGAAAAAGACAAAATGAAAATGAAGTGGATCAAGAACATTCACTGAGCAAACCTGAAGTTCTTTGATTTGATTATTGATCACATGAGAATTTAAGTACAAAGCGTTAACTGGTTTCCTGCAAGTAGAGTGGAGATCAACAATAGCCTTGACATCTGCATCTTCATCCAGTGGATTTGAATATTTTTCAAGAGCAGGTGGTAATAATGGCCCACGCCTTCTTGAGGAAGCTTGCGAAATTGGCCAAGATTTCAAGCAGAGTTCTTGTCTGACAATAAGAATATTGTTCACAGGACCTGCACAGCATAAGAGGGAAAAGCAAACCATAAGTAAGCTAACCACAAATTCGGGAGACAAAATCAGAGAAAAGGAGCAGGTGGAGGCAAGGAAAGGTTATTGATATCTTGCACTAATTACAATATTGTACACATAACGGCCTAAAGTTGCAATCATATATCCTTTTATACTAAAAAAGATATAGTCAAAGTTATAATTGGAATGCCGTGGAATCATTATAAATCTCAGTTTCATCTAGTAAGGAACTAGAACAGCACTTGGCTTTCATACATCTCTAATACCACTCACAATGACCTAAATAAATCACTAATCACAGTTGTGGTCATTCAATGTTACAATTGAGCCTGCCTGCAAACATTATGAAGTCCGATTCTGCCTAGTAAAAAACCAATATTATGACACACACTCCTACCATATTTCACCCACCCAACTCTGGGATTGATCAAATTGGTACATTAGTGTACATAAAACAAAAAACCAATTGCAAAAGTTTTTACAGAAACTCCCATAGAACCCCTAAAACTTTATACCAAATACACATTTTAGATAGCTAAATACAGTCATATAATTGTTTACCAATCAAAAATAAAAAATAAAAATAGAGTCATATAATGAGTTTTGCTTCTTCTGCAAGAGCTACCGCAAGAGTCATTCTTCCTGTTGCATAAAATTAGAAGCTTCATTTTGAGCCAAATTAGAATCACTCTCTTCAACCGCCTAGTAAAGTTTGGAGCTGGGAGTGGCTTAACAGTACATTAGAGCATTTATTGGTGGGTTTCTCAGACAAAGTTATCATATCAGGTTGAATTATCCAAAGTTCCTTGGGAAGAAAAGAGGGCTGCTAGAGACACAAAGGCATCCCACAAAGGGATCCCACACACTGATGTGGTCTCCCTTTTTTTTTCCCCCCTCCTCATCGGCATTGTCTACCCTCCCGGGGTGGTTCCCGACCACAACAGATGACCAAAGGACAAGCCATTGGCTCAGATCCTGCCACCCCAACCACCTAGCGGCGCACAGTCACCACGCACACAGTGTGCAAAATGTGGTCCCCGACCACCAAAGTGCACCACAAGCTATCGTGAGCTCCAAGCCGGCAGTACTGCTTGGACCGTCGGTGTCTTCTGCCCACCCTAAGGTGGTCTCCAACCACTATAGCCGGCGCGGAGAGAGGACACGGGGAGAGGGTAGGGGTGGCGGCATGGGAGGAGGGGAGAAAGAAAGAGAAAACAAATAGGGGGAGACGTGGCACAACATCAGTGTGTGAAATCTCTTTGTGGGATTCCTTTGTGTCTATAGTGTTTTCCTTCTAACAATTCTACCATAGCCGAACTAAATAATATGGTTCACTTTAAATTACATATAGAATATGGTGCTTGCATATAGAGTACATTGACTATTCCATGAGATATGATATCCACGAGGGAATGGTATAAAACATAAAACAGAAAATATAAATACCAGAAAGTGAATGAAAATAAATAAATAAATAATCTGAAACCAATAAATTTATCTTTTTTTCTTTCATAATGAACAAAACCCTATGCACACAAGCAAGCAATTATTCAGATAGCTAGAGGAAAACCTTTAGCATGTTTGAACACACGAACAATGTTGTGAGTTTTAGCATCCCAAAGTCGTACAATACCATCTTCCGATCCAGAAATTAAAAGATTTCCACTTGCACAATATACTAAGCAAGTAACAGCCTTGCTGTACAAGAATCAGAAAAAGAAGTTTGTGAATTAAGAGATCATAGATGCTGATATTACCACAACACAAAGTCTACAGTCACAATTTAGTAAAGAACACTGTCACATCTAAAGCATGCAAGTATGCAACAATCTTCCACTGATATGAATACTTAGGACACTTCATTGTTCGTTCTCTAAGTACTATGATCATCAATGAAGCAATATTACCCCTAAATATCACACGATCAAGAGACTAGGGTACCAAAGTTATACATGTCAGCAACAATAGTATTTCTCTACAAAATTCACAGGAGGAAATTTGCTTGCTAAGCTAGTTGGTTAAGCTTGTTGAATCCATCGTAAACATCTTGTTGACTCATAATCAAACAACGGTAGTGTACAGCAGAATTTTTTTTTTTTTACAAGTAATAAGAAGTTTTATTAAGACAAGTATATAGGCATAGCCCAAGTAATCATGAGATTGATTATGGATCTCATGATTAATTCTAGTGTACATCAGAATTATATCACGAGATCCATAATCAATCTTGAACACAAGCCTGAGGGAATGAGGTGAAACAACAAAATATTACGCTATGATTGGATTCAAACCATCTCTGAGATTTTTAGAAAAAATTTCAGTATTGATTCAAAAATTTTCATACACCAAAACAATCTCAAAAAGAATTTTCATCTAATCATTTCATTAGTTTCCATGGCAAAAGAAACATAAAAACCAAACTTTCACAACCCAAAAAAATACCCAACAATTTTCTACCCAAAAATCTTTTCAATGGACCCCACAATTTTTCAGATCCTGATAAAATCATATCTAAAAGTTTTTTCTATGCAGATATATTTTGTACAGGCCTATGCATGTTCACATGACCCTAAAAAACAAGTCTACAAAATTTGTCTTTGATAAGTAAAACAATTCTACGAATTTTCTCAAACACTATTTTCAGGCAAATCTTCAATCCAAACAACCGCTAAATGGTTAACTAACAAGAGCTATGGCTAAAAGGGGTTGGAGACCAAAACAAGTTAAACTACTAAGCTAACCACAGCCAAATACAACCGAAACCCACCTCTATCCTTAAAATTTCAACATAAACTTTATTTCAGTCCAGGAAGCTCAAAGCAGTCCAAGTATTTATGTTGGAATTCGATTGCTACCCTTTTCACATCCTGCAAAAGATTCCTCATACCTCATACTAAAATGGTCCCATTCCTAGAAAAAGAAAGAATTGCTATAGAACATTCTTTTTTTTTTTTTTTTGTAAGTTGCTATAGAACATTCATATGAAGAACATTCCAGAATTTGAATAGTGGAAAAAGTCTCTCATATGACATATGGCTTCTTAAACTGCCATATAAAGCATATGCATATCGTGAAACTACCACGTGGGTAATACCTTAAATCAAATAAAACTTTTCTAAAAAATGCAACAAATATACTGAAGAATTTAGCAAAGAAAAATTAAAACCAGAGATAACTCATATTAAAACCTTCATAACTTCACAAGACGTGAGAATTAAAGAGACCAACCTGTGATTTGATAATGATTTTATGATATGCAACCCATAATTGTTCTTAGAGGTACTTTCAGCATTAATTGCAGCAATGTATATCTTGCCATCCCTACTGCCAGCATAGAAGACATGTTCGCCAGGGTCAAGAGTAATTGCATCAATTACTGAAGGGAATACAATACTTCTTAACAATTTCCCTTTTGATAAGCTCCAGACCTGCAAAAGGTATATCATGGTGAAACCTAGCATATATAATCTATTGAACCAAACAACAAACTAATTATTGGCATTATATATGTGATACCCCATATGATAAGGATAAGAGTAGGTGGTGTATGAGATCCCACATTGCTTGGGAAGGAGAAGTTCTTGGTCTTCATAAGGTTCCAATAGGGCTTCAATTATATATTTGACTTGTCATTTTCGAGCATAGACTATGTGGTTTGGGCATTCCATTGGGACGTTACAAATGGTATTAGAGCCTATCCTAACTAGAAATGTGGGACTTGAGCCATGCCACCTACGACGGACTGGCCCGACGAGGACCTCGGAAATTTAAGGGGAGTAGATTGTGATACCCCATATGATAATGATAAGTGTAAGTGGTGTATGGGATCCCACATTGCTTGAGAATGAGAAGTTCTTGCTCTTTATAAGATTCTAATGGGGCTCCAATTGTATCATTGACTAGTCCTTTTGGAGTATAGGCCATGTAGTTTGGGTCTTCCATTGGGGCGTTACAATATGTGACCGTAAAGAATGCATCATTCAGCGGGTAGAGGAGGGGAGGGGGGAGAACACTGAATACAAAGTGACACTACACAAAAATATATTCACGCACATAAGAAGATAAGCTACAATGCACGGCATCATATGTAAAATGACTACCAAATTTTTTTTTTTTATATAAGTAAATACTAGCAAAATTATTGAGAGCTTGAATTTGCCATTATATTCAAATTTTCCAAACCACCCTTTCTTCACTGCACCCAACCCTTCCCATCTTACCTTCTCTTTTCTTCCTGATAAGTTACCTTTGCCTTTGCGGTTTGGCTCAAAACTTTAAAATCTTAAATAATTAGAATAAAACTATGTTGTTATATATATGGTAATAGAAAGTGACACCTCCCCAATTATGAAAAACACTTTCTGCAGAATGACTTGGCACTGATTCACACAAGTGCTATGCATACCAGTGGGACCTTGGTAACCCAGAAAACTATGCTGCTCAAGGGATCTCTTCATTAAAGTTGCACAAGATAAACTTTCATAGTTGCGTGAACTAAACCTCAACACAGTATGAATAGTCCCTCCCTGTTTCCTAATGAAAATCTAACTTTCATTAGTTAAAAATGCATCATTTATATTTACACATGATAACAAGTAGGTAGTTCAATACTTATCAAAAAACAAAACAAGTAGGTAGTTCAAATTATTGAACAGCACTTCCTTCTAAGCAGTATAACCATAACAACCATTTAGGTGGCAAAACAGTAGTTAAGCTGTGATGATTTTTGTGAGATATATTCCAGGGGTTTTCCTTGGTTAGTTTAGAAGAACTTCATCTTTTTCCCAACCGCTACTAAAAATAAGCAAACACTAGTTCCTCAGAGAATAGAATACCCACAGTTTGTAGGCTGCTTCTGCAAATGAAAAACCATCATGTAAGACACTCATTCAAACACTTGTTCCAAATTGGACGCATTGGGCCAGCCCCAATAGATCTGAATAATATGATGCATGCAAACCGGGTTTGCATCATAGCCACCAAAGAAATGGAAAAGATGGCCTAGAGTGTGTGCATCCATTCCATAACATATAATAACCAGTAGATTAATGATGAATATGCTCTAAACCCACCAGTCTTAGGGGTGAGAACAGGTTCAACCCCACCCTAAACAAAGCACGTGGACTAATTCAGGAAGCTTTATAGAGCAGACGTGTATGAAAATAAGCAATCTTGACAATCACAAAAATTCCCTTTAAAGTAATAGCTTAAAATAGTATGCTTTTTATTTTCAATTTTTAATTTCCCAAGCCAAAAAAAAAAAAATGATAAGGTTAATAAATATTAAAAACAGTAGAACTTATGAAGAGTGTGCCGAACCTTACAGGTTCGATCTTCAGAAGCTGACACTATAATCGCATTGCATCCTCCATATCCTGTGACAATGTCAGTTACACGCAAACTGTGCTCTGAAAAATTGTGTTCATATAGATGACTAGCTTCCTGCTGTCTTATATCATCAAACATCCTGAAACATTATACAATACGAGCTTTTTTTATTTGTTCTACTTGGTAATAAAACAATCAACCGATATAACATGAAACAAGAGTGAAACCCAAAATTAAGTACTTACATGAAAAGGGACCAAACTCTAACGGATCCATCTTCTGAACCGGAAATTAGCAGCGAGTCATCATCTGAAAATACCAAGCAAGTAACAGCCCTATAATGTGCATGCCACTTTCTAAGCTGCCTACCACTTGGGACCTATGTCATAAAAAATTAGATAAAGAGAGAAAGACAAATAGGGACCCCAACCATTTGATAAATTTCGAATTATCAAAATCAAAGGCCACAATTCCAATTTAGAAATCCACCAAAAGATATTAACTTAAATGTAAGAATTCACCTCCCACAAGTAAATATCTCCAGATACACCTCCACCGACAATATAAGTGCCTTCATGGTTAGCAGCGAGCGGCTTAATCGGTTCTGCTGGAAAGCTCTTAACTTCTACTTGAGGCTGTAACACCAAAAATCCCAATACAAGAAATATAATGAGAAATTAAAGATGTACTTGATTCCATAGTTCATATATAGAGCGATATTTTCAAACAGATGCAAAATAAGAAAAATTAAAAACGGCTGATTAGGGGTAAAGTATAGAGTACCTTGGACCAGGACCAGTATAGGACGGAGCCAGAGGAGGCTGAGGGGTCGCGGAGCTGAGAGGAGGCGAGGAATCGCTGGCCGACGCAGACGAGACCGTGAGGCGGAGAAGCGCAAGATTTGTATCGGAGTAGCTCCGCGCCGGTTGCTAGGTCCCAGGTTCCGATGCCAGCGTCAACCGAAGACGAAGCCACCACTACCTCCATTGATTCGAGAGAGAGTTCAGACTCAGAGCTTAACCGAAACGCATGGAAAGCCGAAGCCGAGGAGGGTTTTTGCCAGGGTTTTAAAAATAGCGGTTAATCAGTAAATATATGTCACGCAAATTTGTTCCTTTTTATTTTGAAAGGATATTATATTTTGGAAAATGATACGGCCCCCGCTCTGAGTCCCGCTCCGAGTTCCGCTCGGTCTAAAACATATATTTTAATGTATTTTTTTAAGTTTTTTTTTTTATATAATTTTTTTTAATAATTTTAAATATTTAAAAAAAATAAAAAAATTCACAATATTATTAAAAAATACTTTCTTAATCATGAAGTAAAATAAAAAATTATAAAAAAATATTTTATATTTTACTTAGTGATTAAGAAAGTATTTTTTAATATTTTTTTTTTACTTTTTAATTAAAAAAGTATTTTTTAATAATGTTTTAAATATTTAAAAATATTAAAAAAATTATATAAATTTTTTTATTTTTTCAAAACACATTAAAAATGTGTGCTACACCCCTAGCGGGACTCCCAGCGGGAGCCCCAGCGGGGGATGTAGCATCACCCTTATATTTTTATGATATTTCTATAGTTAGATTTGCAATCGTCCAATTATCTATTTATTTTTCTCTTTTTAAAAAAGAAAATATCTATTTATTTTTATGTTATTTCTATAGTTAGATTTGTCTCTTGTGGTAGGCAAGATTTGCCTTCTAGTTTTTTTGCCTGAGAAGGGCTGGAAGGAGGTTTACTGTGCAGGAGAAGAGACAAATGGCTAAAGAGATAATCAAAAGGTGGAGTACGTTCAGTTTGACTGAGGAGGAACAACATGAGATCAACCTTGATATCACTGCTGATTCAGTGGTTAGAAGACAAGGAAAGCAGCGCTTGATAGGTCTGGTAGTATTAGACATAGCAACTAATAGGAAAGCTTTCGAGTCCACGATGTTAAAGGTTTGGAGATCGAATGGAACAATGTTGTTTAAGGAAGTTGGCATGAACATGTTTATGATTGAGTTCCAATATGAGAAGGACTTACTGAAGGTGCAAAGGGGTAAATCGTGGTCTTTTGATCTTAACCTATTATGTCTAAACACGTTTGATGGTCGACTGGCTCCAAAAGACATGGTCTTCGAGAAGAAGTCGGTATGGATGCAATTTCACAATATTCCATTCGGAGGCATGACTAGAGAAATTGGCACACAGATTGATAGTAAGGTTGGTGAGGTTGAGGAGGTGGATATGGATGGAGAAGGTATCGGTTGGGGACCTTTTCTTTGGTTGAAAGTGGCCATTAATATTACTAAACCTCTTATGAGAAGGATACTTCTTAACTTGGATGGGAACAAAGTCTGGATTTCATTCCTCTATGAAAGGTTACTATCATTTTGCTTCAATGTGGAATAATTAAACATGAGGAGAAGGGATGTTTAGCAAACTCTACTACGAGTTCCATGCATGGCAACACTCAGACTCAATATGGGGCTTGGCTTAGAGCCCCGGTGGTAGAGATGGGCCTAAAACCAGTCGTAGTGGCAGCGGAGGGAGGGAGAAGACAGCTGCACAAAACTTAGAGCTGCATGGAGAAGACGATGATGTGGCTGGTTGCAAGGCTAATTTTGGAAAGGATGTAGGAGGTGCTGAAAAGGTGGTAGAATTAGTGGAATTACCCAAGAAATCAGGAAGATATCAAGGAAAATTTCCACATAGAAGAGATGGCCGATATCAGGGGTCAAACTCCAAATATGGAAGGTATAAATTTGATTGAATTTTTTTCATAGGAGGAATGAGCTGTTGTATCTAAGGTGATTGAGAGATCTAAGGCAATCAAGGTGGTCAATGCTGAAAGGGTAATTGATAGAGCTACTGTAGACAAAAGTTAAAATGTGACTACTCAATTGGAAACTTCTAAACTTATTAGCAGGGGAGGCTTAGATGGCAGTCCATTAACTCAGCACAGGGATGGTCAAAAAGCTTCTCAGGTAAACAACAACATACCAACTAGTGAAGGAATTATGAGCACTGAAAATAACTTGAATAAGTCCATGGTGGGCAGGTGGAAGAGGAGGGCTTGAGATAAGAATGTTATGTCTTTAGACCACACAGACATGGGATTGGGCTACATATCCCATGAGAGCCCAAAGGCAAGTAGGAAAAAGGAGAGAAGAGGAGGGGGAAAGAGAGTTAACTTAGAGTCTAAGAGGAGTAAATGTTTACAGGATGAGAATGTGGAATACACCAATTCATTGGCAGTGGCTGGCTCCTAGCCCTGCCAAATGAAATGAGTCTATTAGTATAGAGCTGCCCAGGGCTTGGAAACTCTCTGACAGTTAGATTACTTAGTCTTTTGACTAATCATAAGTGCCTCAATTTGGTATTCCTAGTGGAAACCAAAAGCTCAAAGAACCGTATGGAAGAAATAAGAACAACCCTGAGATTTGATTGCTATTTTGCTATAGATAGTTTGGGATGCAGTGGTGGACTTGCATACTATGGAAATCTGAATGGCAAGTGAGTATTTGCAACTATACAAGGTGCACATTAGTGCCTTTATTTAGGAACATGAGAATGGCCCCACCTGGATGTTCACAGGTTTCTATGGTCATCCTGACATTTAAAAGAGGGATGATAGTTGGAAACTTGTGAAATATCTTAAACCCCCATCAACTATGCTTGGATTTGCACTAGGATTTCAATGAGATATTAAGCCAAAGTGAAATATTTGGGGCAGCATTCAGACCTTATAAACAGATGGAGTCCTTCAGACAAGCAGTCGAGGATTGCATACTAAATGACATTCATTACTCTGGACAGAAGTTTACTTAGTCAAATAACAGGCATGGCAAGGAGTTTACAAAAGAAATGATTGATCGATCATGGCCAACAAAGAATGTAATGGCTTGTTTCCAAATGTAGTTTGCAATATGTTACCTGCAGTGAAGTCAAACCACTCACCCCTCCATATCAGCATGCAAAGGAGTGATCCAAGGAGAAGAAGGTCTAATGCAATAGTTAGATATGAAGCTGCTTGGGAGTTAAGGGAAGAGTGTTCTAAGACTGTAGAAGCAGCTTGGGACAAAAGGCATGTGGGTGATAATGGGGCCTCCATGATTAGATGCAAACTTGAGCAATGTCAAAGAGCTATTTTGAAGTGGAACTAAACTAAGCAGAATCAAGGTGATAGGGTAGTTAAAAGAGGAATGGTCAGGATTGGAGAGCTTCAAGAGCATGGAGATGGTAATCATATTTCAAAAGTTCAAAAAATTCAAAAAGAAGTGGATCATTCTCTAGCAAAAGAAGATCTAAGGTGGAAGCAACAAGCCATGCAGCACTGGTTGAAGCATGGGGACGGAAATACCAAGTTTTTTCATATGCAAGCCAGTAAGAGAAGGAAAGCTAATGCAATCAGAAGCATAATTGACTAGAATGGAGTTATAATGACTGAGCAGAATAACATTGATGATGTTTTTACAAGTTTTTACTATGATCTCTTTACCACNAGTAGCTGGGAAAGAAGTGTTGTTAAAAGTTGTTCTTCAAGTAATCCCTACCTATACCATGGGGATTTTCTTACTCCCTTTCTCAATCGCTCAAAGACTAAACAAGCTACTTAAAAGGTTTTGGTGGGAATACAATGAAGATCACTTAAAAAATTCAATGGGTGAAATGGAACTAGATGAGTCATTCAAAAGACAAAGGTGGGTTGGGATTTAGAGATTTCAAGAGTTTCAATTTGGCCATGCTTTCCAAGCAAAGTTGGAGAATAATTTAGAATCCAAATTCTTTGCTGGCACCAGTTTTCAAGCAGAAATATTTCAAGAAGGTAAATATGTTGGAAGCTAAACTGGGGTCAAGGCCTTCTTATGCTTGGATGAACATTTATGCAGGTTTGTAGCTGCTCAAAAAAGGGCTCTTTTGGAGGATTGACAATGGCAAAAGTGTAAACATTTGGATAGATATGTGGCTGCTAAGACCACAATCTTTCAAAGTGGTATCATCTAGAGTTGATTTAGAATGTTGTGAGAAAGTGGCTGATTTAATTGATCTTGATCTGAAGCAGTAGAAGGAAGAGTTACTGCAACAGCTGTTCTCTACTCAGGAAGCTAAGTTAATCAAGTCCATACCAATTAGTCTTGGTGACAGGGCAGATTTGCTATGGTTACATCCTACGGATGGCAAAGTATTCTGTCAAAAGTGCTTACCACCTCCATAGAGAGCTTGAGACTAGTAATAAGGGAGAATCATCGAATGGGAGGGTGGGTCAAGAAGGTTGGAAAGTAGTGTGGAGAATGAAGGTTTCAAATGCAATGAAGATGTTCATTTGAAGGGCTTGTAGTGAAGCTCTCCCCACTCTATCCAATTTGAGGAAAAGAAAAGTAGTTGAGGATAGCTTATGCCTCATTTCTAGATTGAATACTGAGACCTTAGGACATGTTTTATGGGAGTGTTGTACTGCTAGAGATGTGTGGAGCCAAAGCTGCAGAAAAGTCCAAAAGATGGTATGCCACATGAGTTCTTTCTTGATATTTGGAACAATATGGTTAATCTTCTCAAATAAGAGGAACTTAAGGAGACTGCTATAATATCGAGATTCATTTGGACTAGAAGATATGAGTTTTCACATGGAAAAAGCTTCAAACATCCTACCATTTTGCTTAGAAAGGCTACTGATGAATTGGAGTTATTTAAAAGTTCAAGACAGCCATCTCAGAAGAGATCAATTCAAATGGCACCTATGCAACCTAAGTGACAGAAACTAAGGGAATGAGTATACAAACTGAACTGGGATGTTGCTGTAAATAGTGTAGAAGGAAGAATTCGCATAGGTGTGATTGTTAGGGACTTTAAGGGACTGGTCATTGGCACTCTTAACGCCTTGAGAAGTTTGAGTGGTAACTCATTTTATGCAGAAGCTCATGCCCTGGTGTTAGCTGCTGTTTTTTGCAAAGAAATGGGCTTTACATAGATCATTGTAGAGGACGATGCATTGCAAGTGGTGAACTTGTTGAAGAACAACAAATCAAACTAGAGCTTAGGGGGTTTACTGATAAAGGATGCAAGGAGAATTTTGAATTCTTTCGCCCCTTGGTCAGTGACACATACCAATAGAGGTGCTAATATGGCTGCTTATCACCTTGCTAAAGATGCTCTCACTTTTGATGAATACTTGTTTGATTTGGACGATTATCCTCAATGTATTCATTCCACTATTTTAAGTGAGATGTTGTAAGTCTTCAACATTAATAAAGATCAGTTTCATTTCAAAAAAGAAAAAATAATTGAAGCAGATAAGCTATGATAAACTAGTTAAAAGGCACCTGCTTGATTACCAAGGATATAGGATAAAATATGAAAGACTAACAACCACTAAACATAATTGTCTTACCGTAGAATAAAATAAATAATCTGGGATGAATAAGAACCACCCAAACTGGCTTGAACTGACTAGAATAGGCCATTGGATATCGAAACAGACTGAAATTGATAGAGAACTTATTGGTTAGCCGCCTAACGAGATAGAAATCAATAAGAATTGGTTTGGTTCTCGTTTGCACAAGATTCAAACCGGTGAATTAATCAGTTATATATATATTATACTTATATAGAACGACACCATTTGCACGTGGTTCAAATAGCGCCGTTTCATTATAATAGTTAAAAAATAACTAAAATGACATAGTTTGGTAGTCAAACAGCGTTCAAAGCCTTAAGCCCACTCCTCCTCCCTTCTTTGACCAAGTCCTCT
>QEOT01008771.1:19030-34224 GCA_003123785.1 Pterocarya stenoptera | reverse complement strand
AATCTTTTTCTTTCTTTTTTCTTTTAAGGAAATTTATGTATTCGAAAAATAATTTATGTAGTGCTAGATTGCATAAATTTATGCACTTCTTTTGAAAAAATTAGATAAATTTGGGACACATATTAAAAAATAATTTTTTTATGCTAGACTCAATTTTTTTCAAAAGGAATACGTGAGACTTGCATGCTTTTATTAAAACCATGTATCTAGCATTAATACTATTGCCAAATTAAATTGAGTAATTATACACATGAAATATATCTTACATCTATGTTTTAAAGGAAAGACTATTATGTATGATTGCAAATTCAAATAAAAAGATCTTATAGTATTTTTTATAAATTAACATTATCATACTGCAGATCATTAGTTATAGAATGAGTTGTAAAGTTATTGTATGAATTCGATATTCTACTAAATATCATATTTTACAGTAAAAGTAAAAACACTTCAAAAAACCTAAAGATTTTCAAATGTCATATACAAAAACAAGAAAAAAAAAAAAAACAGAAATAAAGAACGTCAATATATGACACCCATGCATATCACGTTTTGACCGCTATCATGAAATTGTGAGGGGTGGAGCACCGTACCCTTCCTATCTCCCTCCCACTTGTGTTAAAGGAAAGAGAAACACTATTTTGCCCACCAAAGTTGACCGCTAAAATTGACCGCTGGGCAAAAAATTTTTTTTTTTTTACTTAATGATTAAGGAAGTGATTTTAAGTGTATTGAAATTTTTTTTATTTTTTAAAAATTTTTAAATGTATTAAAAAATTATGAAAAGAAAAAAGCAAAAAAAAAAAAATGCCCAGCGGTAAGGGTGGGGCGGCAGAGTAGCCCCACCCTAAAGGAAAATTCTTGTTGAAGGTGAAATCGTGCACCGACGATGACGTGGAATGGGGCTGGATTTAATCATTAATGAGAGTTCCTGTTCACCATTTTTTTCTTCCCCATTTACCCCTCCCTTTTAGATGTTGTGACCGAAAGTCATTTTCTTCTCCTATTAAAGAGGATCGGAAGACAAAGCTCCTGTAAAATCTCTCCTGCAAAAACAAAAAAAATGCCCAAATATTTCTCTCTCTATGAAATGCTTTGTTTAATTATTAAAGAGAACGACGTGTCTCTTCGTTCTTGCACAACCTCAATATATAACGTGTGGAAACCAAAAATGGTAAAAATTGTGTATGGGTGGAAGGAAAATGAGCGAAACGAAATATGTTGTTTTTTTTTTAATTTCCTTTTCTTGAAAGACTTCGATTTTAACAATTGTTTGGGTGATGAAAAAGAAGAATGTTGGGTCACCAGTTGAATGTGCATTCCGTTAGAATTGCCAAACGAGGGAAACATAGAGAGATAATGGCACAAGAAAATTTTTTACTTCAATTTTTTTTTCAAAGGTGCAACATACAACACGTACTAGCAATAATGGCTGAACAACAGTGAGAAGTCTAGATAGATATCTCAGTTGCAAAAATAAGGGAGAGCTTGGTTATCTATGTACAAAGACGGAGTAGTCATCATTGACGAATCCATTCAACAAGTCAGCTAGTTTTCTCCAAACTAACGAGATCTGCTTTCTATCTCGATCGGAACCCAAAACAAAGGTAAAAAACTGAGAAATAAACTCAGATACTGAATCTAACATCCGGAAAACTTGAATCTTCGCCTGTAGTTGCACGTGCCCCTTCAGTGTTTTTGTAATGTTTTGTGTTTGTAATTTTCGTTCTGTAATGCTTTAGGTTAATAAAAAATCCAAAAAAGAAGTCCCCCCTCCGCGTTGTCGGATGGTGGGGTTTGGTGAACCCTACCCTGCTTAGTCAGGGTATGGGGGCTGTGTAACCTCTGTCGTGTACAGAGGTGGTATTTCTCTAAGACTTAGGTCTTTAGAGATTTGCCGTCTGGATTAGACCATGTCAGACACGTATGTGTAATGGGAAGCTATTAATATTTGTAATTGACTTGCTTTCAAGTCATATTTGTATGTTCTATCTTAATGAAGGATGATGATCCACTTTTATCAAAAAAATAATAATAATAATGATATTGGTATTTCTCAAAAATAAATAACGGTATTGGTACCGCTGACCACTGTCCCCAAGTTACATTAATAAATGCTAACATTAATCTTCTATTCATAATATTATATATATAAATATATATTTATACATATTGGGAGAGGAGGTCGAACTCATGATCTTTATTTTAAGAGTCGGACGACGTTTAGAGTAGCCCTGTTAGGGATCCCGGTCAAGTCCCTAAACACTAAGTCCTCCTCGGCTATGATCTCCTTTGGTTGACCGACTTCAAGTCCTTCTCTTGCTTGGTTCACGATCAAATGTAGCTATGGTGGCAATTTGGACAAGGTGAGGTTAGTGTTTAGGCTAGGATGAGTGTATGGGAATTTGAGAAAAATGGCTAAGTGTTTGGATGGCTAGGCTTGCATGGGTGCACGGCAAGGATGGCTTGCATGGATGGCGCCACCTTGGTAATTAGGGTTAGGGTTTGGATGATGTGGCTAGGGGTAGAGATGGAAGATGGTTTAGAGTTTTGGAGCTAGGGCAAAGAGGGTGGGCGGCCAATGCTTGGCCGAACAAGCAAGTGAGTGTTTTTAGGAAGGTTTCCTAAAAACTAGGGATATGCTTATGGATAAGGGTGTGGCCGGCCAAGTGTGTGGAATGGGTCAACTAGGGTTTCCAAGTATGGAAACCCTATTATGGAAAGAGTGGGGATCGGCCAAGGCACTTCAATAAGGAAGGAGTTGGCCGAAATTCCCTTGGGACCAATATGGGAAGTGTGGTTCGGCTAGGGCAATATGTGTTGGGTCAACAATTTATGGAAAGTTGACAAATACTAGGGTTAGCCGAATCTTTGAGATGGATGGATTGAAAGAGCCAAAAATGTGATGAACACCAAGAACACAATCAAGAACAAATGATGAACTTGAATGAACAATGAAAGCAATTCAACAAATGATTCACAATGTGCACCAAGATTGAATAAACCTCATATATTGATAAAAGAACAAAAATAAAGATAATCAACTTGAATTCAATGAATTGCACCAAGTTGATAAACAAGATAAATGGATTACTCCAATTCAATGAATTGCATGGAGTAATCCTCTCTTTGGGATTCAATGAATTGCACCCAAAAGAGCCCAAGTGTCTAGCACCGAAATGATCTCTCAACAATGTCCTCACTCTAGTCAATTTGCCAAAAGATGTGAAACAAATGACTAAGGGTCCTATTTATAAAGGTTACAACTTGAAAACCCCCAAAAGGTCCATTTGCAATAAAAGAAATAAATAAATAAAATAAATAACATAAATAAGATAGTGGCATGGGCCACATGGCCGTGGCATGCATGAGCCAAGGGTTCGGCTAGGGTGGTGCATGGTGGTCCACGGTCTGGTCCATGGCTAAGTGGCTCGGCATGGCTAGCTATGGTGCATGGCATGGTGGCATGCATGGGCCGGCTGGTGGGCATGGCATGGAGCCATGTGAGCTGGCTGCAAGGTATGGACTGGAGCCGTGCTCTGGATGGCATGCCTGGTGGGCATGCCATTGACTTGCTCTAGATGGCATGGGCTGGAGCCATGCGCTAGATGGCATGCCTAGTGGGCATGCCACTGGCCTGCTCTGCATGGCACGGGCTGGGCCCATGCGCTGGATGGCATACCTGGAAGGCATGTCACTAACCTCGCTGGTGTGCAGCAGGAGGGCCATGCGGCTGGATGCATGGCTGGCTGCATGGGCACATGCATGGGCGTGCGCCTGGTGGGCATGGGCATGGCTGTGCGCCTAGGCGTGCGCATGGCCATGCGGCCAGGGTAGGGGTGCAGGGCCACGCGGGCTGCGTGAGTGCGCAGGGCCGTGCGGCTTGTGCGTGCGGGGGGCCACGCCTGCGTGCGTGCGCAGGGCGCATGGGCATGCGCATGTCTGGCCGTGCGCTGGGCTGCGCATGGCCATTAACCTCGCTGTGTCCGAGGCGTGGCGTGCGCATGTGCGTGCGCATAGTCTGCATGCTGGGCACCCCGTGCGTGTCAAGGCACAAGCCAAGGCATGCATGTGGCCGATCCATGGGCATGCTGGGTAAATTGTGAAAATCTCTTCCTTATATCATCATAATCTTCCCAAGTAGCCTCTTCTTTTGGTGCCTTACCCCACCTAATCAAAACTTGCCACACATCTTGTCTTTTTCTCCCCCTTGGAACAACCTTATAATTAAGGTCCTCTTTTGGTTGTAAGAGCATACGTCCTTCTTCATCAAACTTGGGTAACTCTTCGACAATAAGACTAGGATCACCAATTCTCTTCTTGAGCACGGTTACATCGAAGACCGGATATAGTTTGGAACTTGGAAGAAGTTCCAACCTATATGCCACTTCACCTATCCTCTCAAGCACTTTGAAAGGCCCATAGTACTTCTTGGCCAACTTCAAATTAAGCTTCTTTCTCAATGTCATTTAGCCAAAAGGTTGTAGCGTTAGGTACACATAGTCTCCCACCTCAAAGGTAACCAATCTTCTACCCTCATCATAATATTTCTTCATTCTTTGTTGAGCTTTAGCAAGCTCTCTTTTTATCTTCACTAGGATTTCATCCCTAATGACCAACTCCTCCTCCACTTCATTGTTTTTGGCCGTGCCCCTCTCATAGTTCAAAAATGTTGGTGGAGCTCTTCCATAAACAACTTCAAAGGGGCTTCTTTGTATGGAAACATGAAAAGTAGTGTTGTACCAATACTCGGCCCAAGTTAAATACTCACCCCACTTCTTTTGCTCTTCATGGCAAAAGCATCTCAAGTATTGCTCAAGTGTTCTATTAACCACTTCCGTTTGCCCATCGGTTTGGGGGTGATAGGATGAACTAGCCTTCAACTTGCTCCCTTGGAACTCAAACATCTCATTCCAAAAGGAGCTCATGAATACTCTATCTCTATCCGTGACTATGCTCTTGGGGAACCCATGAAACTTCACAATATTATCAATAAATGCCTTAGCCACACTCTTGGTTGTGAATGGATGAATAAGTGGAATGAAATGTCCATACTTGCTCAATCTATCCACCACCACAATTATCACCTCAAAACCACCACTAATAGGAAGTCCATCCACAAAATCCATGCTTAAGTCCTCCCAAATCAAATTAGGAATAGGAAGAGGTTGCAAGAGCCCGGATGGAGGTCTTGTCTCATATTTGATTTTTTGGCATGTATCACACTTGGCTACAAGCTTCTTCATGGCCTTCTTTATTCATTTCCAATGGAAAAAGTACTTCACCCTTATATAAGTTCTCAACCACCCCGAGTGACCTCCCTCTTTGCTAAAATGGAAGTGGTCAAGTATTTCCTACCTCAAGTTAGGCACATTAGGAACATAAACATATTCCTTGTAGTAGATTAGGCCATCTTTCACCTTGAACCCAATCACTCCACTCTTTTGAGCTTGTAAAAGCTCTATGATCTCAATTGCTCTTTCATCTATCTTTGTGGCTTCTCGGATCTTGTCCCATATCCTCCATTCGGCCCCACTCAAGGCCATCAAGCTAACATCATCTTCATCATGCACTTGCCAAAGCAAAGAACTTCCCTCTCTTCTACTAAGTGCATTGGCCATTTTGTTCTCTTTCCTGGGTTGATACACAATGTCATACTCAAATCCCAAAAGCTTCACAAGAAACTTTTGTTGTTCCGGGGTCACAATCTTTTATTGCAAAAGGTGCCTCAATGCTTTTTGATTCGTGACAATGGTGAACTTTCTTCCCAACAAGTAAGGTCTCCACACCTTCACGGCATGCTCAACCGCAAGCATCTCTCTTGCATAAGTACTCCATGCCTTCTTCATTGGCCCCAAAGCTTTGGAAATAAAGGCCAATGGTCTTCTTTCTTGTACCAAAACAGCCCCTATTCCATCCCCACTTGCATCGGTGTAAACCTCAAAAGGCTTCTCAAAGTTGGGCAAGGCAAGAACGGGTGTAGTAGTCATGGCCCTCTTCAAATTCTCAAAGGCATCTCTAGCTTCTTGTGTCCATTCAAAATTGTCATTCTTTAGCAAAGAAGTAAGTGGCTTAGCAATCAACCCATAGTGCTTGACAAAACTTCTATAATAACCGGTCAAGCCCAAGAAACCCCTCAAGGCCGAAACATCCATGGGCAATGGCCAATCCACCATAGCTTCAATCTTCCTTTGGTCCACTTTCACTCCATCTCCCGAAATGAAGTGTCTCAAATACTCAAGTTCTTTTTCCATGAAAGCACATTTAGATGCTTTAATGAAAAAGTGGTGCTCTTCAAGAATCTTCATCACAACTTTCAAATGTAGTTTGTGCTCTTCCATGGATTGGAAGTAAATAAGGATGTCATCAAAGAACACTAGCACAAACTTCCTCAACAATGGCTTGAAAATAGAATTCACGGCAGTTTGGAAAGTTGATGGAGCATTACATAACCCAAACGGCATGACAAGATACTCAAAGTGGCCATTGTGCGTTTTAAAAGCAGTTTTGTGCACATTTCCTTCCCTCATTCGGATTTGGTGGTACCCCTATCTCAAATCAAGCTTTGAGAACACACTAGCCCCATGTAGCTTATCCAACATTTCATCAACGGTAGGTATGGGAAACCTATCCTTGATGGTAGCTTCATTCAAAGCTCTGTAATGGGTACAAAATCTCCATGTGCCATCCTTCTTTCTCACCAACAAGACCGGTGAAGAAAAAGGACTAGTGCTAGGCCTTATCAAGCCTCTTCTCAACATGTCTTCAACTTGCCTCTCAATCTCTTCTTTTTGGAAATGAGCATACCGGTATAGTGGAACATTAACCGGTTTGCTCTCATCTACCAATGCAAGTCGGTGATCAAAAGGCCTAGAAGATGGCAAAGTGTTTGACACCTCTAGGACCCCCCAATGGTCTCTCAATACCTCTTGAACCTCCACGGGCAGCAAGGATAAGTCATCCATCTTGCCCCCATCTTCATTCTTTTCCACATCAAAAAGTGCCTCTTGGTTAGCTAGAATAATGGCAAAGAAACTAGCTCCACCCTTGCAAAGTTTCTCAAACATCATAGCCTCACAAGACTTCACTTCCTTGGATGTCAAAGCTGTCCACAACTTCTTCTTGGACTCAATCCGAAATTTCATAGTCATCTTGTCATAGTCATTCACAACTTTGCCAATGCCTCTCAACCAAGCATTGCCCAAGACAACATCTAGTCCCACAAGAGATAGGACATGAAAATCCACCACAATCCTCACCCCTTGTACATTCATCTTGACCTCTCTCACAAGGCTATCACATCTAAGCTTAGCTCCATTAGCAATCTTCACTTCAAATGGTTCAATAGTGCTCGACTTCAATCCAACCTTGGTGACAATGTTGGAATTGATGAAATTGTGGGTTGAGCCACTATCAACCAATAAGGTAACCTCAAATTTCCCTATCCATGCCATGACCCTCATAGAAGTGGGCTTTTGAACCCCGAACATGGCATTAAGAGACAACTCGGCATCCTCATCCTCATCACTAGGTTCGGCCTCTTCATGTTCGGAGTCATGGTGTGATTCTTCATCTTGTTCCTCATCTTCAATCATCACAAATGCTTTACTCGACTTACATGAGTGCTCTCTACTCCACTTGTCTCCACATTTGAAGCACAAGCCTTTCTTGATTCTATCTTGGACTTCTTCTCTAGATAGTTTCTTAACCTCATATGGATTAGGCTTAGAAACATCATTCTCTTCTCTATTTTTCCAAGGTGGTTTGGTTTGCAAAGTTTTTGAGGTTTTACTCCCCACATCCTTGGAAAACCTTCTCTCCATGGTAGAACTCTCCTCAATGATTTCGGCCATCCTCATAACTTCTTGAATTCTTGTAAATTGCTTCAACTTTATCTCTTTGGCTATCCAAGGCTTCAAGCCATCAATGAATGTACCCACAAGTGCCTCTTCAGACCATCCCCTCACAAGTGTTTGTAATTGTCGAAATTCCTCAATGTAGTGGTGGACTTTTCCCTCTTGTTTCAACTTAGCCAACTGCCCATGATGATTAATGGTGGGCGAAGGGCCAAATTGAAGCAAAAATTCCTTCTCAAAAGCGGTCCACCCCAATCTTTTCTCATCCTTCTCATATTGATCTCTAATCCATCTTCACCACTTACTAGCTTTTCCTTCCAAGTAAAAATATGCCGTAGATACTATCTCCCTTCTCGGCACCTCATAAGTGTGGAAGTAGTGATCAACCTTGTCAAGCCATTCATATGGATCCCCCCCATTAAACTTAGGGAAATCCACCTTAGGCCTCTTGGGTCCCCGGTCATAAGCCCGGTTTCCCCTTTTATCTTCATGGGACTCATCATCATGTCTTCTTCCATGTTACTTTCTATCACGGTCATAATTGTGGTGTCTTCTCTCAAAATGGTTCTCATGGCCGAATGGCCTCTCTTCCTCATAATCATACTCGGCTTCATGGCCATCATCATGTCTTGGCATCTCATACCTCACATCTTGAGGTCTTTCTCTAATGCTTGGACTCCTATGGTGGCTTCCACCATGAATCCATCTTTCAACCGCAACCTCATCCCGTTCAACACGTTCACCTCTTCTCAATTCAACTCTTGGTGGCTCATGCATTGGGTCATGAATAGAATTGGTCACACTTGTTTCAACACCATCAACAAAAGCATCATGCTTTTGTCCATTAGTCTCTTGCCGTGTAACTTGACCTTCAACAAGTCTTCTCTCCAATCTTTCAATATTCTCATGTGTTTCTCTCCTCATGTTGTCCACGGCTATCTTACTCTCTTCATTGTCTCGCATAGTGGCATTCATAGCCATCCTTAATTCGGCCATAGTGGTGTTGACCTCATTAAGAATGTCCATGACTTTGGAAGTATGCCCTTCAAGCATCTCAATCCTCTCTCGGTTTGTAGTTCCACTTCCTCTGACTTCAATGTGTTTCTCGGCCATGGTGCTTGCAAACTAGTCTTGATCACTTGCAAACTAGCTCTTGGATCACTTGCAAACTACTATTGCAATCTGAAATTTCTAGTTGGTGTAGCTTGGACAGCAACTTGCACTTTCTTTTGGGTGGTTTGAAAGCTCAAAAGTTCCAACCTTGAGTTGTCCACTTCGAGGTGGGCAACCCCTATTGCAAGTTCCAACCTCGGGTCCTCTGCCTTCAAGGGTAGCCGACCCCTTCAAGAACACTACTCCGTCCTCTACCTCAACCCTCAAAACTCCGTATTTTCACAATTCAATCAACAATTAAATGGGATCTAATGAAGGATTCCCCCAACCAATTCACAAAGTTTCAAGTTAACGCGTCGTTTACCTCTTGGAGAAGTGAGCACTTCTCAAAACACCAAACAAGAATCCTCTCAATGAAAGCACCAATTAATGTTAGGGACCCCGGTCAAGTCCCTAAACACTAAGTCCTCCTCGGCTATGATCTCTTTTGGTTGACCGACTTCAAGTCCTTCTCTTGCTTGGTTCACGATCAAAGGTGGCTATGGTGGTAATTTGGACAAGGTGAGGTTAGTGTTTAGGCTAGAATGAGTGTATGGGAATTTGGAAAAAATGGCTAAGTGTTTGGATGGCTAGGCTTGCATGGGTGCACGGCAAGGATGGCTTGCATGGATGGCGCCACCTTGCTGATTAGGGTTAGGATTTGGATGATGTGGCTAAGGGTAGAGATGGAAGATGGTGGTTTTGGAGTTAGGGCAAAGAGGGTGGGCGGCCAAGGCTTGGCCGAACAAGCAAGTGAGTGTTTTTAGGAAGGTTTCCTAAAAACTAGGGATATGCTTGTGGATAAGGGCGTGGCTGGCCAAGTGTGTGGAATGGGTCAACTAGGGTTTCCAAATATGGAAACCCTATTATGGAAATAGTGGGGATCGGCCAAGGCACTCCAATAAGGAAGGAGTTGGCCGAAATTCCCTTGGGACCAATATGGGAAGTGTGGTTCGGCTAGGGCAATATGTGTTGTGTCAACAATTATGGAAAGTCAACAAACACTAGGGTTGGCCGAATCTTTGAGATGGATGGATTGAAAGAGCCAAAAATGTGATGAACACCAAGAACACAATGAAGAACAATCAAGAACAAATGATGAACTTGAATGAACAATGAGAGCAATTCAACAAATGATTCACAATGTGCATCAAGATTGAATAAACCTCATATATTGATAAAAGAACAAAAATAAAGATAATCAACTTGGATTCAATGAATTGCACCAAGTTGATAAACAAGATATATGGATTACTCCAATTCAATGAATTGTATGGAGTAATCCTCTCTTTGGGATTCAATGAATTGCACCCAAAAGAGCCCAAGTGTCTAGCGCCGAAATAATCTCTCAACAATGTCCTCACTTTAGTTAATTTGCCAAAAGATGTGAAAGAAATGATTAAGGGTCCTATTTATAAAGGTTATAATTTGGAAACCCCCAAAAGGTCCATTTGCAATAAAATAAATAAATAAAAATAACATAAATAAGATAGTGGCATGGGCCACATGGCCGTGGCATGCATGAGCCAAGGGTTCGACTGGGGTGGTGCATGGTGGTCTACGATCTGGTCCATGGCTAGGTGGCTCGGCATGGCTAGCTGTGGTGCATGGCATGGTGGCATGCATGGGACGGCTGGTGGGCATGGCATGGAGCCATGTTCCGCCTGCTGGTGGCTAGCCATGTGAACCGGCTGCAAGGCATGGGCTGAAGCCATGCGCTGGATGGCGTGCCTGGTGGGCATGCCACTGACCTGCTCTGCATGGCACGGGTTGGAGCTGTGCGCTGGATGGCATGCCTGGTGGGCATGCCACTGGCCTGCTCTGCATGGCACGAGCTGGAAGGCATGCCACTAACCTCGCTGGCGTGCGGCAGGAGGGCCATGCGGCTGGATGCATGGTCGGCTGCATGTGCTGCATGGGCACACGCATGGGCGTGCGCATGGCCATGCGGCCAGGGTGGGGGCGCAGGGCCGTGCGGCTTGCGTGCGGGTGCTGGGTTGTGCGGCTTGCGTGCATGCGCGGGGCCATGCTTGCGTGCGTGCGCAGGGCCACGAGGTGCGTGGGCATGCGCATGGGCGTCCGCATGTCTAGCTGTGCGCTGGGCTGCGCATGGCCACTAACCTCGTTGTGTCCGAGGCGTGGCGCACGCATGTGCGTGCGCATGGCCTGCATGCTGGGCGCCCCGTGCGTGTAAAGGCATGGGCCAAGGCATGCATGTGGCCGGTCCATGGGCATGCTAGGCGCCCCGTGTGTGACAAGACACGGGCCAAGGCATGCTCGTGGCATGATCAAGGGGCATGTCCCAGACATGGCTGGGACATGTGCTGTGGTTTTAGAGACCTCCTTACGTGGGGGTCTAACAAGCCCGCTCAATTTGACCGCTAGGTCAAATGTGTGTTTTTATTTTTTTTCTTATTTTTCTTTTCATATTTTTTAACATTTTTAAATATTTTTAAAAAATAAAAAAATACACAAAAGTACTAAAAATTACTTTCTTAATAATTAAGTAAAAATAAATAAATAGACCAACGGCTAAAATGAGAGAATAAAATAAGAGAATAAACTAATATTTTCCTTATTCTAAACATGTGGATGTTATGCCATCAGTCACATGTCTTTGGCATTGTCCCAACCATAATTAATTCTACCATTTATGGCCCTAAGACTTGCAATAAATTATATGTAGTTTTCTTATTTTCTAGCATTAGTGATTGCTCATTAATAATGCCACCATTGACTGCTTTAACTTATTAAAGAGCACCTTTAACACATTTTACCATTTACATATAAAAATATATATATATGTACACAATCCCCCATCTCTCATTTTGGTCTTCAATTTTTAAATTGGAGCTCATTTTGGCCTCATTTGCATGCTTCTTGTCTAATCTAATCTTCCCTCATAAATAAACCAGGTCCAAAACCTTTTTTATGGTAAAGAAACCTATTAGATTTTGGGACAAATCCCACTCTAAGTTTAATTCCCCATTTCATGACGGCTAATGGGTGGCCCACTAAGGCCCATATAAAATCCTTCTAGAAGAAGCAGCATGGGAACATGGAACTAGAGTAGAGGATAACAACCCATATATAGCAAGTTTTTGACAAATAATATAGGACCATAGGAATCCTAAAGGTTGGCTCAAGTGGTAAGGACTTTAGGCTTGGGGGTATGCTCCTCCTAGGTTTAAGGTTCAAATCTCTTTAGGTGCAAACAATTTCTAAGGGTTATCGGACTGGAGAATTTCTCCTTGAATTACCCAATGTGCACTGCAAAAACTTCTTTGCCGAGAGCTTATGCACCTCTGATATTTGTCAAGACGAAATTCCCGAACACTCAGTACCGATAAAAAAAATATATAAGACCATAGGTGCAGTGGTTAAAGACCAAATAATAGTTCTATCTTATCTCAATTTGTCATCTAATTAAAAATTGATGATTGCATGGGCAATTTTAATTATATAACAAATTGTTATAGAATGAATGTACCACCTCATCCATACATCATATTGTTATAGGCAAAAGAGCAAGAATAAAGAGTGTCCACCAGAGTATAATAAAATCCATGAGTGCAGAAAAATGAACAAAAATAGACTAAAATCTAATGGAAATTCGACAATATGGTGACACTCTCATGAGCGTATTTGTTCCACAAGTTGATGATGGATAAAACGAAATTGAGGGCCTTCATTGTGCACCAATGGCCTCTATTAATTGGCCTCTATCAATAGGCCATGAGGCACTAGTTGGCAAGGGATACAACCATTGGTAAGGCAATGGTTGGCAAAAGGCACAGTCATTACCAAGTGACAAAACCTTTTGATTTAGTCAAAAGGTTGTCTCTTGACACTTCTTCAACCACCACTTCCTATGGAAATCATCATCATGGAGAATGTGTCATTCCAAGGAATACACCATTTGGTGATCACACGCCTTAGAATTACATCTCTCACTTGATTATACAAAACGATGATGATCCAGTTGAGTATTTTACCCTGATACCAATATAAGTTTTCCACTACTCAACTCTCATCTGCATACTCTTGCAGATTGGCGTCAAAGTGTGACTTCACCATATGTGCTCTCACTAACCACATATAAAGTGTGACTTCATTTCACTAAAAAGAATTAGTGAACGGCATCAATTCTCCGTGACTGAATTAATAATCAATATCTCCTCACAGTTGACAACTTCAGTCGAATACATAACACATATATCGACTTGCACTGAATTTTCGTTAAATACTTCCTCTAGACGCTATTCCTGGGAATTATAGTGAAATAGGCTATAAGACTTATGTCCATAGCTTTTGTTGGCTACTTCTCCTCCTTTGGAGGATGGAGTTTGGTGGTTACTTCTCCTCATTGGGAGAATGGAGTTTGGTTGTTGGTTGGAGAATGAAACGGATACTCTCTTTTGAGAGTTTATGGTTTAGATAATGCCGTCGCACAGATTTGAGTATNTTCCTCTAGACGCTATTCCTGGGAATTATAGTGAAATAGGCTATAAGACTTATGTCCATAGCTTTTGTTGGCTACTTCTCCTCCTTTGGAGGATGGAGTTTGGTGGTTACTTCTCCTCATTGGGAGGATGGAGTTTGGTTGTTGGTTGGAGAATGAAACGGATACTCTCTTTTGAGAGTTTATGGTTTAGATAATGCCGTCGCACAGATTTGCGTACGGGAAGCTTTGATCAGAATTTAGTTTGAGTTGTAATCTTGAGTCACAGATGTAACTCTTTATAGAATGAATGAATGAGATCTATTTCCTATAAAAAAAAAAAAAAAATTTGTACAAATCATTTTTCACATGATCCTCAAATGGTCCAGTACTACCACCATCTACTGCCTCTAAGAATAAAAAAGATATATATAGACACACCCATAATTATTTTATAGTTTTATCGATTTTTTAATGAAATTAATATTATATCTTAAATTTATTTTAATAAAAACGTGTAAATTAGAAAACTATTTTGTCTATACCCTCTCCACATTTCACTTGAAAAACTTTTCTGCCTAAAAAAGAAATCTCTAGCAACTAGCAAGGAAAACGAGAAGAACTGTAGCAATAATTTTACATTGGACTTTGGAGCTAATGATTAAAGTCTGTCATTTTTCATGCTAAAAGTATGTAAGGGTGGGTTTAAATATATAAAATATCACATTACTTCTTTTTTTTTATTTTATTATTATAATTTTTTAAAAATTTTATATAAAAATATAATAAAGAATTTATTTTTTTTATTTTAAAATAAAAATAATACTAAAAAATTATATTTAACAATATTTTATTTAATTTTTAATAAAATATCTTATATCATCTTATCTTAACTGTGTATTTAAATTCATCCTAAATAAATAGAGTCAGATTATATTGGAGAGTAGCCCGCTTAAGCCTACTGCTAGGCCAAATTCATTATTTTATTTTTTTAATATTTTTTTATTCATATTTTTTTATTATTTTAAAATATTTTAAAAAAATTAAAAAAAAATCAATACACTAATAATTATTTTTTTAATTATTAAATAAAAAAATATGAAGTGTGAAAATTAATTAGTAGGCAAAGTAAATAAAACTAACCGGTACTGATCATTGCACGCATTCCCATTATATATAGAGGACTTCTTGATGCCATTTGCTGCAAACTACAGACTAAAATATTCCTTAGTTCAAAGGCCGACAACAATCACCAGAAGAAATATGGTTTTTTCCGATGATTTTATAATTGTCTGGAAAAAAATCGCTGTAATTAACTTTTATTTGCGACGATTTTTCTATCGCCGTAGAAATCCAAAGTAATGTATAAAAAAATTGATGATGAAATTACTATTTATTTATTTGCAGTGACAATTTGATTGCTGGAAAAAGTTAATGATAGCGATTTGAAAACTTTTCTCAGCAAAAATATTCGTTGAAAAAAATCACATTTCTTGTAGTGAATTGGATTGACATGAAAGCCAAATTTGGAATCGCAATGCAGAATCCGCTGGTTGTCATTCCCAACTTGGTTGTGGCCAAAGCTAATGAATAATTATTTATTGGAATCTTTTTCTTTCTTTTTTTTTTTAAGGAAAATTTATGTATTCGAAAAATAATTTATGTAGTGCTAGAGTGCGTAAATTTGTGCACTTCCTTTAAATAAAATTAGAGAAATTTGGGAAACATGTAAAAAAAAAAAAAAA
>QEOT01008771.1:0-12760 GCA_003123785.1 Pterocarya stenoptera | reverse complement strand
TGCAGCCAGGGCGGGGGCGCAGGGCTATGCGGCCTGCGTGCGTGCGCATGGCCATGCGGCCAGGGTGGGGGCACAGGGCCACGCGGCCTGCATGCGTGCACAGGGCCGTGCTGCCTGCGTGCTTGCGCAGGGCCACGCACTGCATGCGCATGGCCACGAACCTCGCTGTGTCCGAGGCGTGGCACGTTCATGTGCGTGCACCTGGCCTGCATGCTGGGCGCCCCGTGCATGTCAAGGTACGAACCAAGGCATGCATGTGGCCTATCCATGGGCATGCTGGGCGCCCCGTGTGTGACAAGACACGGGCCAGGGCATGCTCGTGGCATGATCAAGGGGCATGTCCTGAACATGGCTAGGACATGTGCCATGGTTTTAGAGGCCGCCTTACATGGGGGTCTAACAATCCACCTCTCTTTAAGACTATCCTTGCCCTCAAGGATAGATTGAAAAAATATCTCCCTTATATCATCATAATCTTCCCAAGTAGCCTCTTCTTTTGGTGCCTTACCCTACCTAATCAAAACTTGCCACACATCTCGTCTTTTTCTCCCCCTTGGAACAACCCTATAATTAAAGGCCTCTTTTGATTGTAAGAGCATACGCCCTTCTTCATCAAACTTGGGTAGCTCTTTCACAATAAGACTAGGATCATCAATCCTCTTCTTGAGCAAGGTTACATGGAACACCGGATGTAGTTTGGAACTTGGAAGAAGTTCCAACCTATATGCCACTTCACCCATCCTCTCAAGCACTTTGAAAGGCCCATAGTATTTCTTGGCCAACTTCAAATTAAACTTCTTTCTCAATGTCATTTGGCCAAAAGGTTGTAGCTTTAGGTACACATAGTCTCCCACCTCAAAGGTAACCAATCTTCTACCCTCATCATTGTATTTCTTCATTCTTTGTTGAGCTTTAGCAAGCTCTCTTTTTACCTTCACTAGGATTTCATCCTTAGTGACCAACTCCTCCCCCACTTCATTGTTTTTGGCCGTGCCCCTCTCATAGTTCACCAATGTTGGTGGAGCTCTTCCATAAATAACTTCAAACGGGCTTCTTTGTATGGTAACATGAAAAGTAGTGTTATACCAATACTCGGCCCAAGTTAAATACTCACCCCACTTCTTTTGCTCTTCATGGTAAAAGCATCTCAAGTATTGCTCAAGTGTTCTATTAACCACTTCCGTTTGCCCATCGGTTTGGGGGTGATAGGAGGAACTAGCCTTCAACTTGCTCTCTTGGAGTTCAAACATTTCCTTCCAAAAGGAACTCATGAATACTCTATCTCGATCCGTGACTATGCTCTTGGGAAACCCATGAAGCTTCACAATATTGTCAATAAACACCTTAGCCACACTCTTGGTTGTGAATGGATGAATAAGTGGAATGAAATGACTATACTTGCTCAATCTATCCACCACCACAAGTATCACCTCAAAACCACCACTAATAGGAAGCCCCTCCACAAAATCCATGCTTAACCACCCCGAGTGACCTCCCTCTTTGCTAAAATGGAAGTGGTCAAGTATTTCTTTTCTCAAGTTAGGCACATTAGGAAGATAAACATATTCCTTATAGTAGATTAGGCCATCTTTCACCTTGAACCCGATCACTCCACTCTTTTAAGCTTCTAAAAGCTCCATGATCTCAATTGCTCTTGCATCTACCTTTGTGGCTTCTCGGATCTTATCCCATATCCTCCATTCGGCCCCACTCAAGGCCATCAAACTAGCATCATCTTCATCATGCACTTGCCAAAGCAAAGAACTTCCCTCTCTTCTACGAAGTGCATCGGCCACTTTGTTCTCTTTCCGGGATTGATACACAATGTCATACTCAAATCCCAAAAGCTTCACAAAAAACTTTTGTTATTCTGGGGTCACAATCTTTTGTTACAAAAGGTGCCTCAATGCTTGTTGATCCGTGACAATGGTGAACTTTCTTCCCAACAAGTAAGGTGTCCACACCTTCACGGCATGCACAACCGCAAGCATCTCCCTTGCATAAATACTCCATACCTTCTTCGTTGGCCCCAAAGCTTTGGAAATAAACGCCAATGGTCTTCTTTCTTGTACCAAAACAGCCCCTATTCCATCCCCACTTGCATCGGTGTAAACCTCAAAAGGCATCTCAAAGTTGGGCAAGGCAAGAACGGGTGTAGTAGTCATGGCTCTCTTCAAGTTCTCAAAGGCATCTCTAGCTTCTTGTGTCTATTCAAAATTGTCTTTCTTTAGCAAAGAAGTCAGTGGCTTAGTAATCAGTCCATAGTGTTTGACAAACCTTCTATAATAACCGGTCAAGCCCAAGAAACCCCTCAAGGCCGAAACATCCATGGGCAATGGCCAATCCACCATAGTTTCAATCTTCCTTTGGTCCACTTTCACTCCATCTCCCGAAATGAAGTGTCCCAAATATTTAAGTTCTTTTTCCATGAAAGCACACTTAGATGCTTTAATGAAAAAGTGGTGCTCTTCAAGAATCTTCATCACAACTTTCAAATGTAGTTTGTGCTCTTCCACAGACTTGGAGTAAACAAGGATGTCATCAAAGAATATTAGCACAAACTTCCTCAACAATGGTTTGAAAATAGAATTCATGGCGGTTTGGAAAGTTGAGGGAGCATTACACAACCCAAACGGCATGACAAGATACTCAAAGTGGCCATTGTGGGTTCTAAATACCGTTTTGTGCACATCTCCTTCCCTCATTCGGATTTGGTGGTACCCCGCTCTCAAATTAAGCTTTGAGAACACACTACCCCCATGTAGCTCATCCAACATTTCATCAACGGTAGGTATGGGAAACCTATCCTTGATGGTAGCTTCATTCAAAGCTCTATAATCGGTACAAAATCTCCATGTGCCATCCTTTTTTCTCACCAACAAGACCGGTGAAGAAAAATGACTAGTGCTAGGCCTTATCAAGCCTCCTCTCAACATGTCTTCAACTTGCCTCTCAATCTCTTCTTTTTGGAAGTGAGCATATCATATGGTGGAATATTAACCGGTTTGGTCTCATCTACCAATGCAAGTCGGTGATCAAAAGGCCTAGAAGGTGGCAAAGTGTTTGGCACCTCTAGGACCCCCCAATAGTCTCTCAAGACCTCTTAAACCTCCACGGGCAGCAAGGATAAGTCATCCTTCTTACCCCCATCTTCATTCTTTTCTATCTCAAAAAGTGCCTCTTGGTTAGCTAGAATAATGGCAAAGCAACTAGCTCCACCCTTGCAAAGTTTCTCAAACATCATAGCCTCACAAGACTTCACTTCCTTGGATATCAAAACTGTCCACAACTTCTTCTTGGACCCAATCCGATATTCCATAGTCATCTTGTCATAGTCATTCATAATTTTGCCAATGCCTCTCAACCAAGCATTGCCCAAGACAACATCTAGTCCCACAAGAGATAGGATATGCAAATCCGCCACAATCCTCACCCCTTGTACATTCATCTTGACCTCTCTCACAAGGCCATCACATCTAAGCTTATATCTATTAGCAATCTTCAGTTCAAATGGTTCAATAGTGCTCGGCTTCAATCCAACCTTGGTGACAATGTTGGAATTGATAAAATTGTGGATTGAGCCACTATCAACCAATAAGGTAACCTCAAATTTTCCTATCCATGCCATGACTTTCATAGAAGTGGGCTTTTGAACCCCGGACATGGCATTAAGAGACAACTCGGCATCCTCATCCTCATCACTAGGTTCGGCCTCCTCATGTTCGGACTCATGGTGTGATTTTTCATCTTGTTCCTCATCTTCAATCATCACAAAGGCTTTACCCTACTTACATGAGTGCTCTCTACTCCACTTGTCTCCACATTTGAAGCACAAGCCTTTCTTGATTCTATCTTGGACTTCTTCTCTAGAAAGTTCCTTAACCTCATATGGATTAGGCTTAGAAACCTCCTTCTCTTCTCTATTTTTCTAAGGTGATTTGGTTTGCAAAGTTTTTGAGGCTTTACTCCCCACATCCTTGGAGAACCTTCTCTCCATGGTAGAACTCTCCTCATGGATTTCGGCCATCCTCATAACCTATTGAATTTTTGTAGGTTGTTTCAACTTTATCTCCTTGGCTATCCAAGGCTTCAAGCCATCAATGAATGTACCCACAAGTGCCTCTTCGGACCATCCTCTCACAAGTGTTTGTAATTGCCGAAACTCCTCAATGCAGTGGTGGACTTTTCCTTCTTGTTTCAACTTAGCTAATTGCCCATGATGATTAATAGTGGGCGAATGGCCAAATTGTAGCAAAAATTCCTTCTCAAAAGCGGTCCACCCCAATCTTTTCTCATCTTTCTCGTATTGATCTCTAATCCATCTCTACCACTTGCTAGCTTTTCCCTCCAAGTAAAAACATGACGTAGATACTCTCTCCCTTCTCGGCACCTCATAAGTGTAGAAGTAGTGATCAATCTTGTCAAGCCATTCATATGGATCCCCCCATTAAATTTAGAGAAGTCCACCTTAGGCCTCTTGGGTCCCTGGTCATAAGCCCGGTTTCCCCTTCTATCCTCATGGAACTCATCATCATGTCTTCTTCCATGTTGCCTTCTATCATGGTCATAATTGTGGTGTCTTCTCTCAAATTGGTTCTCATGGCCGAATGGCCTCTCTTCCTCATAGTCATACTCGGCCTCATGGCCATCATCAAGTCTTGGCATCTCATACCTCACATCTTGAGGTCTTTCTCTAATGCTTAGACTCCTATGGTGACTTTCACCATGAATCCATCTTTCAACCGCAACCTCATCACGTTCAACACGTCCACCTCTTCTCAATTCAACTCTTGGTGGCTCATGCATTGGTTCATGAATAGAATTGGTCACACTTGTTTCAACACCATCAACAAAAGCATCATGCTTTTGTCCATTAGTCTCTTGCCGTGTAGCTTGGCCTTCAACAAGTCTTCTCTACAATCTTTCAATACTCTCATGTTTTTCTCTCCTCATGTTGTCCACGGCTCTCTTACTTTCTTCATTGTCTTGCATAGTGGCATTCATAGCCATCCTTAATTCGGCCATAGTGGTGTTGACCTCATTAAGAATGTCCATGACTTTAGAAGTATGCCCTTCAAGCATCTCAATCCTCTCTCGGTTGGTAGTTCCACTTCCTTCGGCTTCAATGTGTCTCTCGGCCATGGTGCTTGCAAACTAGCTCTTGGAACACTTGCAAACTAATCTTGCAATCTGAAAATTATAGTTGGTGTAGCTTGGACAGCAACTTGCACTTTCTTTTAGGCGGTTTGAAGGCTCTAATGTTCCAACCTTGAGTTGTCCATTTCGTGGTGGGCAACCCCTCTTGCAATTTCCAACCTCAGGTCCTCTACCTTCAAGGGTAGCCGATCCCTTCAAGAACACTACTCTGTCCTCTACCTCAACCCCCGAAATTCTGTATTTTCACAATTCAATCAACAAATAAATAGGATCCAACGAGGGACTCCCCCAACCAATTCACAAAGTTTCAAGTTAACGCGTCGTTTACCTCTTAGAGAAATGAGAACTTCTCAAAATACTAAGAAAACATCCTCTCAATGAAAGCACCAATTAATGTTAGGGACCTCGGTCAAGTCCCTAAACACTAAGATCTCCATGCCAAGAGTGACCTTGTGATAACCAAATCTCCGTTCCTCTCTTACTTGATTCTTGAACAATAATGACAAAGTTGGCAATTTGGATAAGGTGAGGTTAGTGTTTAGGCTAGGATGAGTGTATGGAAATTTGGAAAAAATGACTAAGCGTTTGGATGGTTAGGCTTGCATGGGGTGCACGGCAATGGTGACTTACATAGGTAGCGCCACTTTGGTGATTAGGATTAGGGTTGGATGAGGTGGCTAGGGTTTGAGAAGGAAGATGGGTTAGGGTTTTGAAGCTAGGGCAAAGGT
Organism: Pterocarya stenoptera; assembly: GCA_003123785.1. Taxonomy (NCBI): domain Eukaryota; kingdom Viridiplantae; phylum Streptophyta; class Magnoliopsida; order Fagales; family Juglandaceae; genus Pterocarya; species Pterocarya stenoptera. The sequence continues at coordinate 6,875 of QEOT01008771.1, read as the reverse complement.
GTTGGACGGCCAAGGCTTGGCCGAACTAGCTAGTGAGTGTTTTTAGGAAGGTTTCCTAAAAACTAAGGATATGTTTGTGGATAGATGGGTGGCCAACCAAGAGTATGGAATGAGTCAACTAGGAAACCCTATTATGGAAAGAGTGGTGGTCGACCAAGGCACTTCCAATAAGGAAGGAGTTGGCCGAAATTCACTTGGGCCAATATGGGAAGTGTGGTTCGGTTAGGACAACAAGTGTTGAGTCAACAATTAATGGAAAGTTGACAAACACTAGGGTTGGCAGAATCTATGAGATGGATGGATTGAAAGAACCAAAAATGTGATGAACACCAAGAACACAAAGAAGAACAATCAAGAACAAATGATGAACTTGAATGAACAATGAAAGTAATTCAACAATTGATTCACAATGTGCACCAAGATTGAATAAACCTCATATATTGATAAAAGAAACAAAAATAAAGATAATCAACTTGGATTCAATGAATTGCACCAAGTTGATAAACAAGATAAATGGATTACTCCAATTCAATGAATTGCATGGAGTAATCCTCTTTTTGGGATTCAATGAATTGTACTCAAAAAAGCCCAAGTGTCTAGCACCGAAATGATCTCTCAACAATGTCCTCACTCTAGTCAATTTGTCAAAAGATGTGAAAGAAATGACTAAAGGTCCTATTTATAAAGGTTACAACTTGGAAACTCCCAAAAGGTCCATTTGCTAGCCATGTTCGGCCTGCTAGTGGCTAGCCATGTGAGCCGGCTGCAAGGCATGGGCTAGAGCCATGCGCTGGATGGCATGCCTGGTGGGCATGCCACTGGCCTGCTCTGTATGGCACGAGCTGGGCTCGTGCGCTGGATGGCATGCCACTAACCTCGCTGGCGTGCGGCAGGAGAGCCATGCGGTTGGGTGCATGGCCTGCTGCATGTGCATGGGCGCACGCATGGCTGTGCACCTGGGCGTGCGCATGGCCATGCGGCCAGGGTGGGGGCGTAGGGCCACGCAGCCTGCTTGCGTGCATAGAGCTATGCGGCCTGTGTGCGTGCGCTGGGTCGTGCGGCCTGCCTGAGTGCGCAGGGCCACGCGGTGCATGGGCATGCGCATGGGCGTGCGCATGCCTGGCTGTGAGCTGGGCTGCGCATGGCCACTAACCTCGCTGTGTCCGAGACGTGACACGCACATGTGCGTGCGCATGGCCTGCATGCTGGGCGTCCCTTGCGTGTCAAGCCACGGGCCAAGGCATGCATGTGGCCGGTCCATGGGCATGCTAGGCGTCCCGTGTATGACAAGACACAGGCCAAGGCATGCTCGTGGCATGATCAAGGGGCATGTCCTGGACATGGCTAAGACATGTGTCGTGATTTTAGAGGCCGCCTTATGTGGGGGTCTAACACAATCACACCTCGACGCCATCGCTAGTCCGCCGTCAGAACCCCAAAGCTCCATTTCGCACATTGTCTTCATTTTCGGGTTGATGATGTTTCTGCATTCCGTGGAAACTTTCTCGATCTAGTTTCGCTACGTAGATCGGTGGTCAAAACTCTCTCTATATATATCTTTTTATCGTTCCTATTTTTTGGCTTTGAGAGTTTGTTTAAGTACTTAGTCCCCTTGTGTGTTTCTTAATTTTCTCATCTGTTATGACCCTCCAAGGCAGTGAAGATAATAATAGCTATTGCAAAAGAGAAGAAAGGCATGGAAGTGTTCTGAAGAAATGAAGAAATGAAGGGTACGAGAAGGAGCCATGAGGATGAAGAAGGAAGACTCAGCGCACTGTTTTGGGGAATTTAGATAAACGCACAATTTCAATAATTAATACTTTACGCACCGTTTTGGTAGCCTAGGGAATTTACACTTTCGTATTGTATTTTGCTTCTTTTATTAGTTAGTTGTTAAAAGGCTACGTGTCAATATTGTATTGGAGTGGATTGTTATTCTGTATTAGCATAAGGGATGAACTGAGGAAGGGGGAGGATTCAGAACTTTTGTGAAGATTTGATTTGTGTATGGAGGTTGGAAACCCTCGAAATTTTCCTTATCCATGCATATGAGTCTATGAGACTCTTTATCAAACACTTTACCTGCACCTCTTAAATTCTCTTAAATCAGTTTATTCAGTCCGTAGTTGGGCCTTATTACAATCATAGCAGTTTACAGAGATTTACAAGGACCATAACATCATCGCCGCGAACTAGAGGAAAAAATCGTGTCAAAGAGTTTAATCAGGTGTTTTGTTCATTCGGCACCTTCAAAGTGAACACATATGAAGGTTTTAGGCTTTCGGGGTTTAGTAGGGAAACATCTCTCAGAAGTTAGGGTTTCGGTTGGGTTCTAAAATCACTGTTTGGTTCCCGAGAGCTCGTTCAAAAAGGAAAAAAAGGATTTGTTTATTTTCTCCCTATTTTTTTGAACTCGAGGAAAAAGTAGAATGTCATCTACGCGGCTGGGCCTTCTGCGACCAACTTGGCGTTTTTTCAGGCCAGGTTCTAGTCAATGGAGAATTTTACTTCAATTATTTTTCTCAGAGAAACAGAGGATTAGAGTAATGAAGAGCTAAAGCCAAATGCGTTATGGCAACCTTTTTGATCTTCTTGTTAGAGGTCACTTGTTTAGTTTTTAGCTTCTTTATTTTTTTAATTTTATTTAATATTTTTTTCGATTCCCTTATGTTTGCCAGTCAACGCTACGTTCTGAACCTCATTTTTGGAATTGCAACTTAAATTTTAGATGTTAGGCTGTTTGCATTTCAGTTTCTAGCACGAGTTCTTCCTTGGACAATATCTGTTTTCATATCTTAAGAATTTACTGTAGTCTTTAAATCCATCACTCATCTGCAAGGAACAAAAAAACCGGAGTAGTTGTTGCCTCTGGCAAGGAGGATGAAATGGATTAGTGGCAAGTGCCTCCCATTATAATTGGCTGATAGAAACATCTGGCTATTGAATAGACTTCTCACTATTATACTATGAAGATGATGGCCCATGTTTTAACACTACCAACTTCATGATAAGTTGCAAAGAAAGATGTGCATCCCTGATTTAGCCCTTCTTGTTTTTCTCGTTTATGTTTTTCAAGTTACTAAAAAGGCTCTGTACGGCTGGATTGTTTTGCTGCTTGGGTTGAAAGGAAAAATTACATTCTATTTTTACTTGTTTCTTTTTTTAGTTCCCAGCTTATCAACCAGCTGCTTGTTCCTATTATCTCGGATTGAATTGATCTTAGAACTGCAGGTTCATTGAAGAAGATTTCACTTTGAATTCATGCAATACGCTTCTACAATCGCATGAAAGTTTGGCTTCCAAATCTCCTCTCTGGGTGTGTTCTGCTGATGCCATACAATTCTATTTTGATCCTTTCATGTTATTATGCATCTTTTAGATATATATTTTTTAACTTGCAAGTTTAGTCCCTGTAGTCCCTAATATTTTTATGTATCTTTCTAGTGTATTTTTTTATGCACTTATAAAAAAAGTATTTCGAGTCATATAGCCTTAAGTATTTAATTTTACCTATAAAAAAATATAGCCTTAAGCACTGGGTTCTGCCAATTATTGAGATTTTATTGCAAATATTTTCCTAATTGCTTAAATTTGTGTTTCATTCAACATCTTGGATATTTTTAATGTTTGATTGTCTTCACTTCCTCTTCTGCTTTTCCTTCATTTTTCGCTTGTGAAGCTTTGTGTATGATTTGGTATTTGACTTTTGAGTACTTGAATTTATTGGAAGTTATTTTTCTATCAAAATATCATCTGGTGCCATTCCCACATTTCTTCATAGTGAGTGACAATTTCCTGAGGCAGCAACAGTTGCCTCATCCTTTAGAGTAATTTATTGCCATCATTTTCCTGATTCATGACCCTCATCTATTGTTCTACTATTTGTTTGATGTAATATTCACCAACTCTTCCTAACAATATGTCAGTAAGGGACTCAAGACCCCAAAAAGAAAAAATAAAAACAATCACGGAGGACTTTCAGGTATAGTTCTTGCAAAGATTTCACTGGTTGCTCATATCTTCTACTGATTATATTCTGACTTTCGTAGCCTGCTTTACACTTAGAGGTAAACAGCTTGGATTGGATCTCATTGTAGTTTCAGAAATTTGCAGCTTCGTAAGCCCAACAAAATTAGGCTGGGAAATTGGGAGAAAATTAGCCTACTTTCACCTTTTGTTGATGCATCCTGGATCGCCACCACCCTCTGAGCTTCCACGGAAATGATTTAATCTTTTTTTTAACACTCACTACTTGAGGAAAAAGATATTAGCAGTGATGCTCTGTGAAGGGGAAGGATTACAGTCTTTGTTTTTAACTATACTTCTTCCTCTATTTGAATCACTTTTCAATTATGTTTAGGCCTCCATTTTTATGTGTTAAACTAGTATAAATCAATATGTATTTTTTTACCTTATACTCAAGCTAATAACTAAGTAAACAACTTCTTCCAAGGGTGCGGTGCACGAGACCGGCGTTTACTCTGCAAGCGTGGGTCCTAAGGCCCTGCCTTGGAGAGTTTGGTTCCCTGACATAAAAAAAAAAAAAAAAAAAAGAAAAGTAAACAACTAAGGATTTCATTAGAATTTTCTGGTTTATCAAAAACAATCTCTTGCTGTAATTGCTGTAATTTTCGAGTTTATCAAGAACTATCCATGGATAATTAGCTGATGATTAATAAGTTTTTTGGAACAGTAATTGGCATCATGATGCCTCTTTTTCTTCTACTGCTCAACTTCCCCAACCTGATTTGATTGGTTTATGATCTGTTTGGTAGAGTGGGATTGCCTAGTTTTTCTACAGTAGTAAAAGAAATTTATTCTCTCTAGTTTCGCTCATATATATGTATTTTGCTTTGGGGCCTCTATAATGAAATTCTGATGGAATATAATATTTCTTTGCCACAAGTGAGTGGGTATTAATGCTCTAAGTGTGTATGAATTTACAACAAAATATAATTGATTTTCATTATCTTGGATGGGCTTGAACTTTGTTGGAGACTACAGTAGTTTGAAGTTCAATTAGAATCTGATTTCTCTGGTGCTCTAGTTGGGAATGATGATGTAAATGTTTTTTTCCCAATACATTCCTTAAATATCATGATGGTCAATCATATGCTTGAATATGAGACCTAGATGGAGCTTATTGGTGAAATGATATTGGTTCAATATGTGTGAAGTTGTTGGATGAATGTATTTATCAATTTTTTATATTCCCAAGGTTATGGCATTTCTTTATGCAATAGACTTCTTTTCTAAGTTGGGTACTTGATGTAAGCTATGCAGTTCAAAAAAAAAAAAAAAGCTATGCAGTTCATAGGTTCCTTTATGAACTCCCTGTTTCTGTTTTTGTAAACTTGTATCATTTTTAATGTATGCCATGCTCTAATCTCTTGCAGACTACAGCAGTACAAATTTGTTGAGATGAAAATCATAGATTATAATGCTCGAGAAGGAAAAAACAAGATAGAGGTGAGTCATTCGATTCAACCCTCATATTTAACTGTAACTTTTTTTTTTATATAAGTAAATATTTAACTGTAACTCCCTGACATGGTCCTTACTATTTACTCAATTGTCTATTAAATGAGTTTTTAATTGAGAATATTAATGAAGCACCTTCACGCATCTTTGGTTTATCCAGGAATAAGCACCTTCACTTGGTGTTATGATTGTGAGCACCCTTTCACTTTTATAGTTTTTAATTCTCCCTTTCACTCTCTTTCTTGTTTGGGTATTTTTTTGATTTAGTAGTTTGCACATGTATTGAGTGGAGCTAGGTAATGTGAAAAAAGAAAAGGTCATAGATCAAATTTATAGGTGGTGTATTATTATTATTATTTTTATTCTGTTTTTTGCATTTTTCTTTTTGTTTTCTGAAACATCATTTTCGGCTATTTTAGTTTGCTGGAAATAATTTTTTATCATATAAACTTATTTGCGGCGATATTTAGTCGCCACAAATAATCATTTGCAAAGACTTTTCTAGCATTTTTTACACTTTTGCGACAATATGTATCACCACAAATGGCTTTTCTCAATGTTTTAGCCTTAAACAGGAAGCCTTTTCCAGCGATTATTTTGAATAATTGTGGCGGAAAAAATAATTATTTGCAACGATTTTTGCATTTCACTGGTTTAACTTATAACTGAGCAGACAATTACGACAAATATGCGGCGCAGTAAAAATTGCCGAGAATGATCAAATCCAACGATGCGGCGATTTTTAGCGCCGGGAAAGGCCCTGTTTCTTGTAGTATATGTGTACACTCAAGGCAGCATGGTTCAATTGGAAATTAAGAGTATGAAGAATGAGCAAGATTAGATGACGTAGAGAAATAAGTGTCAAAGGGTACAAGAAATTTTTGGAGTCTTATTCACTTAGTTATTTTTATGTGGATTTGAGTATTTTGAGACGTGAACATTTTTTAATCTTTATGGAGATTTTAGTTTGTTATGTTAAGATTTTTCTTTGGTGTCCTAGTGGAGGAATATATATATATATATTTGGTTTGAATTTATTTTTATGTAGAATTTGGAGTATATAATAATGTTATGGGAGATGGTTTTAGGTAAAAAGAGCTAACTCTTCGGACCTCCGGACTGGGCCGATACAGTAAAACTTAAAAGATTACATGTGGAGAATGATTATGACCTTGTCACTAATCCAAACTAGTTTGCATGCTCAGCATGCTTAGTTCCAATTTCTGGCCCTCTTATGAGTTTTTAACAGAAAATAGTAGTCATTGTCAGCATGATTTATTGCAACCAATCTCATTTACAAAGTTCAACATCCATATATTGCAGTCACTGTCATTCATTTATACTAGAAAATTGCAGTGACTGTCATTCATTTTACGTGATCTATGGTCTTTTCT
>QEOT01008770.1:94664-115210 GCA_003123785.1 Pterocarya stenoptera | reverse complement strand
AAGTTTTCCTTTTGTTTGTTTTAACTTTTGGGTGGAGGAGGGAAGGAGATCTGAACAGGGAATCTGTGCTGTTTCAGAAGCTGCTCGCTGCGTTTGAATTCTTTCTTGGATTTTCTTTTTTCTTTTTTCTTTGCAACTCTTTGTTGGAGTTGTTAAAGAAAGAACTCGAACCCCACGCAGATTACCGAAAAAGGATTTTTAACATCGCGCTGTAACCATATAGGGTAAACGCACGTGGCTTCGTTTACCCCCTTCTGTGTCAGGACTCGGCCTCCTCACGCACCCCAATGCTAAAGTTCAAGACTTTTTATCTCCCAGATGCACAGAGTTCCAGGTCCGATCTCAGCCGTGCATAGCATGCCGAATATCTTTAGATTATTAGATTATGTTTGGAAGATGAGATGAGAATTTTGTATTTTGTTTTAAAGTTTAAAATATTATTTTTTAATTTTAAAATTTGAAAAAATTGAATTAGAATTTGAAAAAGTTATATTGAGATTTGAAAAAGTTGAATTATTTATTATATTTTGTATGGAAATTTGAAAAAGTATAAAGATGAGATGAGATGAAGATAAAAATTTTAACTAAAACTTCTTTTCCAAATCCATAAGATTTTAGATTTTATTGTTTTTTTATTGACACTGTTTATTAAATAATGTCCAGAGCATTGATAATAACTTTTTTATCTTTATTTTTATCTTTAAATTTAAAGAATATTTTTTTAAATTTATTTACATTGCTTTATGTATCTCTAAATTTTTACATAATTATAAATAATGAATTTGAAGAAGCACTATTTACTCTTTAAACAATATTTTAAATATTTTTTCTCTCTGTATTCGAACTACTCTTCTCTCTCTCGCTAATATTTCCTCAAAACTTTTCCTCCTTCCTCTCTCTTGCTCTCTCTTTCTCCTCTCTTCTTTTTGACACCATTTCTAAAATAGTCCCTCTTCGAAACAGACATGCTATTCTTAGGTGTTAAACAACCTCCAATAAAAAATTGCCACATCAGCATTTCATAAGATAAGTTAATGAGACTCATCATATGTGATAAAATCCACATGTGAAAGAAAGAAAAAGAAAAAAACATGTTGAACCGCCAGGAGCCTGTAGCAAAACTCTCCAAATTGTCGCACGACAGCAAGTTCCATCGCCGCCTCTACCGGACAACAATGTTGCCACACCAACTTCCGTCACCGCATGACATTCAGACAACAACCAAGTTTTGTTGGATCCGAAATAGCCATCGCCATCGTCTTCTCCATTTCCATTTTCTTTAGCTTTAATTTCACAATGGGTTTATTTTTATTGCTCTTTTTCAAGATTTCCAGAACTCAATTTCATGATTTTGTTTTCATAGTCATTTTTTCTTGCTCAAGAGAAATTGAGACAAACTCAAATCACTTGTACAACCATTTTGAATAAACACATCACTTAGAGGAGGGGATACCATTTCTGCCAATAAAATATCATTGTTCACTCTTTTAACAAATCAAAACACAAAAACCCAACCACCCAATAATAAATCCAAAGCAGTCACCCACAACAAATCCATGAATTTCATTTCTTCCGGCTTAATTTCTCACAAAGTGAGGAGAGAGAGAGAGAGAGAGAGACGAAAAATCGAGGTTAAAGAGAATGACTGTTTCCATTTTTAACCGATCAATTGTTTCCATTTTTATTTGATATGATCTTTTTATATTCATTAAGAGGGTCTGCATGATTCTATGTTTTGGGAGGGGGGCTTCGTTTGGTTGGTTTCGAGAGAGGGAAGGGTCACTGTAGTGGAGCTGAAATGGGAGTTGTAGCCTATAGTGTGGTTATAGTGGAGCTGAAATGGGAGACCTACGTGTCATTTATTTATTGAAGGGCTGTTATTAGGGAGATAATAGATTGACCGACCATAAGTTTATCTATTTCCTGAAACAATATTTCAGCCTTCTCTCTGCTACACCATTGCCCAATAGACCATCCAGATTTGACTTGGTAGTGGAATTTGACTTGAATTTTTTTTTATAAGTAAAAAATATTATATATCAAAGGAGAAACCAAGTACATTAAACGTATACACGAAAACACATTGTCCAAGATAACCCAAAAAGCCCCAAATGACCCAAAAAGCTCTTGAAAAGAACAATCCAAAATACACCAGACTGGTCCCATGGCCAACTCTTGTTTCTCATAGAATTAAAACTCTACCCGAACGCCCAATCCCAAACCCTTGATTCCCCCTTTACAATGTCCTCCCTTTAGACTTCCTTGACTTGAATTTATTGGACCATCTAGATTAACAATAGATCATCTAGATGCATAAAATACACCAGCCAGATTTATAGGGAAAAAAATGTATAAAATAATGAATATTTTATTATTATTTAGTTCAAAAATGTATAATCTAATGTGAGAGTTTTTCTTCTTATGCAAAATCAATCTTCAAAAGATATAATTTTGCAAATGAAGATGCATAAATGATACACCACTACCAATGCTCCTAATAGAGATAGTTAAGCGCCAAAGCTCTCCCCAGTCCCCCCCATCATCTTGCTGCGCTGCACTTGGTCGATATAAATATCAATGGTTAAAATAGACAATCAAATTATTCACGGCATTTCACTTTTTATAACTATTTTATCTGAAATAATGTTATTTTTCATATTGAATTTTATTTATTTTAATCATACTTACTAATATAATATATTTTAAGGAATAATTATTTAAAATTTATTAGAATACAGAATTTAAGATCGAAGAACTATATTTTACTAATTTCGGTGGTACTTTAATCACTCGAATCAATAGTTCAATTACCAGTATGTGTACAATATTTAGTTCTAACTTTCACATGTGGAAAAAGAGTGACAAGTTGTGGATTGCGGCAGGTGACTAGCTTGCAGGTTGAAGATGAGAAACAAAAGAAATATATTTAAGTTACATATAATCGTAGAGTGCAAGTATTATGCAATCTCTTTAAAAAAAGAGTATCATCTACTATTAAAAATTTAGTTTCTTTTTATATGATTCCTATATTTACTTTTTTTTTTTTTTTAACGAGATTGTGTGTGCACTCCACAACTATAAATATCATTTCTTTTATATTAAAATCAATAATTGGAAGGTACGATAATTGCACGAAAATTGTACGTTCGCTGAACTTAATTCATTGAGTTAGTAATTAATCTGCCGCAGTGCTTGAGATTAGGAAGGGTTTTGCCATACGGACTAAACCAGAAACCGATCGATTTCCATGGCTGATCATGAAAGATTAAAGAGGAAGAGGAGGCTTAGAAATGGTACTAGCCTCCATGTATGGTATATATTATACACAGTAGAATTCAGAACTTGCAATGAATCCAAGAAGAGTTGAAATCATTACAATGTATTAAGAAAGATAAGAATGTCATGGCCTCCTGACCTGATCCTCAAAAATAACAAGAAACATAAGAATGAAAACTCCATACAGAGGTTACCGCGGGTTTGGATCATGATTACCTGCATGCAGCAGTTTACTAGTTCTGGGTTGGTACCTTTTTTCCTAGCCTTTCGCTACAGTTTCTTGGTTTTTGTTTGGTACTTTTGCCAACCATGATTCTTACGTTTCTTAGTACCATTTCTGCCCTGGCATTTGTCAAAGGGAGTACTACTATTAATTTGTAAATTTCGAATATAAAGACCAGACAATAAAAACGATCTCAAATTCAAAAAAGAAAGAGAAAGGGAGGGGGAGGGAACCCTTCTACATGCACCAGGCATTCATACAAAATGTGAAATGTGTATGCCAGCTCCCCCATCTGTTTGCTGGTATGATTATATATACATATACTTCACATAGCTATTTATAGCAGTGAAATATATATTCTTCCTCAAACTTTGCTGCCAAGTAATTACATCTGTTAATTTACCTTGTTAATTTGTTACTAGCCTAACTGGTTGTGGACATGTTTTCAAGTTCATGAGCTCTAATAAAGCCATTGCAGCCTTATTATTTACATTATTCTTCTCTTATCTATATATGTTGAGTTAGATTAACTTGTTTCTCCTGATAAAGTAAACTTACATTTTGGCATTGCAATTGCAAGGGTTTTTGTTACTGATCATTAATATTTTGAGAAGTGAGATATTCAGTCATGAATTAGGAATCTCATAGAAATAAACTCACAAATTAAAGTGACTTAATCGGATACGTTAAGTTGTAAAGTTATTTTTATTGTTTAATAAATCTAATATATCATATGAAACTACGTTCATTTGAAAGTTTAATTTTGATGAAATTTCTTGATAGCTGTAGCATCTCTTCTGGAAATTCAGCACAAGTTCCCATCCATCAAAGTAGAAAAAATAGACTGTGATCAGCTTTATGCAAAGTTGAATAATTTGAGGAGCTCAGCTAGCTAGGGAAGATAGTTGCCCGCACATGTCACCTTCACAATTCCATACCCCTGTCAAGCCTAAGCTTTGGTGGGGACAACGGTCAATTTTTATGTTCGAAACACCTACGGTTCCCTTGTTGTCAATAGGAATTGAAAGGACTGATCTAGAGGCCTTTAGATGAGAACAAAAGCATAGGAACGAGTTGTCTAGCGACTTTTTTCCTTTAACTTTTTTCATGTCTACATCGATCGGCAAATTAATTATGCCCATGCTTTGCAAACGATTTATTCATTGATTTGATCGAACACATGAGAGATGGGCAAGCTAATTAAATTGTGCACTCTGATGGGTTTTTGTAATTGTCCATTTGTCCTCATTTCTTAGCCCTTAGCGTGCATAATGTCATATATATTCTTTCAAACAAGTCCCAATCCAAGGGTACTATATATTGTTCAGATTTCAATGTCACAAATGAAATAATATTGGAGGAGCATTCATGCATGTGGAAGCCAGCTAGGATATATGCATGGTTGTCTTCAACAATCGGTGTCTTAGGTTTTCGCATTAAGCTAGCTGTGTGCATGTTACATTCACAACAAGAAAACCCAACACATGATGATGTAAGACATAACAAGGTTATGAAGGTCATGTGGGTAGTTTCATAATTATAACCCCGTGCAGTTTCAATAATGATCAGAACAAACACTTACTAGTTTTTTTTTTATTGGCAAAAGGTGCCCAGAAACAGCGTCCTAACTAATATCGGGAGTGCATAGGTCCTCAGCAAGGAGTTTTCTGCAAGTCATGTACCTCGGGTAATTTAAGGAAAAAATTTCCTAATCCGTGATCTTTAGAGATTATTTACACACAAAGGAATTTAAACCTTAGACCTAAAAGGAACATATCCCCAAGGATTAAACTCTTGCCAGTTAGAAAATTAAACGAGTACGTACTATTTATTAATTATGTAATTTAATTGTCCAAAAAAAGATCAAGTTTTAATAAAATTACGAGGTACCACTCTTTTGGACAAATACCACTTGGCTTTGGAATCCCTAACTTGTTCGATCGGTCTATTTGTGCCAGAAGGGCTGATTAGATGTTTGGGAGGCAAAAATCATCACATTCATTTGAATTGATCTAAAAGTTTGAGCATTCCGTTTGATTTGTACATTTACAATAGTTTGTACATCACATGATAATTATCACCATGAAATTAAAATGTATGGTATGGCCTCAAATTTTCTAAGTTAGAGAAAGTAATTAAGTTCTTTTTTCTTTGTAAACTTTTTTAGTATTAGTTCATGCAATGTTTGTTCTAGATTTTACATTAATTTGAACAATCGATTGACCTTTATGCCATGAGTACTAGTTGTTTCGGATCGATCATGTTTGGATTGAAGATTTTCTGAAATTTTGCTGAAAATAGTGAAGCACCAATTAATACTATGTTTGGGTTGAGAATATTTATACGAAATAAGTTCACGAAAGGTACGTAGCATCGATACTCATTCAAAGAGTAATATGTCAAGGAAAAGTTCTAAATGCACAGAAGTTTTACACATGGTTTATTTCTAAAAAAAAATAGGTCTCATCAAGAAAAAAAGGGGGATTTTGACATTTTTTTTTTTTTTATAATGAGGTTTACTTTTTTATGGAATTTATATATTTAAGACTTGTATATATCATTATTTCCTGTTCAAAATAGTACGTAGGATTGTAAAGAAAATTTAATGAGATTATGATTATTTTAGTTTTCGTATTTTGTTTTGTGATGGTAGAAAAATGGTATAGATATTATGATTAATTTTTTTTACGTGATGTTTAAAACACGTTTGGATCGAGAGGGGGAGCGAGGAGAACAAAAGATCAAAGGAAAGGAAAAGTGAAAAGAAAGCTGGCACCGGTGGCTGCGGGGCCAGAGCAGGGGGTTGTCGTTGTATTTCTGGGTGTGGGAATGACTGAACAACAGAGAAGAAAGCCTGCAACAGAATCCAAGACCCAAACTCGGTAATGCTTAAGAAACGACGATCTGCATAGATTATCTCTCTCTCTCTCTCACCAACACTTTCCCTTGCCACACTACTTAATTATCTGAAGTACCTGTGCCATCCACCACAAACATCCCCAATATTCATTCATCCCAAAATCCATGAGAGAGAGAGTCGGAAAAGGTGTTGTGATCTGAATCGCAAGGGATGTGATGTTAGGTTTTCATTTGGTTCGAACTTCGGGATGACTGTTGCATGGAACGTCGGAAATGCAAGTCCAAGATAACTATTAGTCCCTGGCTAGCTTGTAGAGTCCAATATTATCAGAGAGAATAAAAAAGAGGCAGACACATACGTAGCAGATCAAAGACAAAAACCCAAACGAGTACTTGTTCTCTTCTTCTTGAGCAAGGTGTTCCTGATCAGTTCTCTCTTTCTGGCTTGTTCATGGAGTTTAAGAGAAGTAGCAGACCGAGGTCCATAAAAAAACCACCTCTTTTCTACCGTCTCTCCGTCTTCTTCCTCTCATTTTGCGTACTGTTCAGCAGCATCTGCTCCGTACCTACATCTCAAGGTAACCAAAATCCATTCTCTTAAGTCACCCATTTTCTCTTTTGGAATGAGATTCATTATCTGATCATTATTCATCTTGATAAATTCCAGGCCACTTCTTGATTCTGATAAATCTTATACTCATGTTGATAATAATCCCAAGTTTACAAGTTTTCACTCAACGTTTTAGCTAAGTCGATCTCATTTATGTGACTCTCAATTTCTTCTTTCATTTGCCAACGCAGCTAGCACATGTTCTTTGTCTGATAAGCTGGCTGATATGCATTTTCAGGTAGGTCGGTTCATGATATCTTTTCGTTAAACTCTGCTTCTTAATTAGATTCAAGAACATGCATGGTTCATGTTTTATCATTATTGTTTGTCCAATCAAACTATATAGTCCATTCTTGTATAATGCTAGAATTGACAATGTACGTACACATTTTTTGTTTGTTTCTTCCAACCAAAAGAATCGAGACTGGTAGAAAATCTACCTCTCTCTCTCTCTCTCTCTCTCTCTCTCTCTCTCTCTCGCACCGCTGCGGTCCCTTAACCATGACCCAGCCCAGAGAGATGCCATTGCCCTATTAGGTTCGGCTAAGCGTACATCAAGTTCCGCGCACATTAGCACCAGCAAAAGAAAAACTGTGTTTGTCTAGCTTCTCACAAAAGTCTTGGTAACTCTCGCCTCCTTCTTTCAGCGCTTTAAAGAGAGGTCCAGAATCCATGCCAGATAGAAAATTGACATGCATTCACACCTCGATCCAGTACTGCACGTTTGAGAATTGTTTCATAAAGTTGTTCCATAAATATGATAAGCATGAATAATTACGATTATGAGTCTGATAAACTTTGAGCAGGAACTTGAGAGAAAAGATGATCAGGGAGAGGGCATATTGGTGTCTCTGGAGGAGGGAGCTGGAAAATCGGGGATTTCAATGAGCATGGCAAGGAGGCTTTTGGGTGGGCCCGGGTCGTCGCCCCCACAATGCACTTCAAAGTGCGGCAGGTGCAGGCCCTGCACGCCGGTCCATGTGCCCGTGCCACCCGGAACGCCGGTGACCACTGAGTATTATCCCGAAGCTTGGAGGTGCAAATGTGGCAACAAGCTGTACATGCCATGAATTGGTATTACATGCTTCGTTTTATTTGCCTGCATATCTCTTATACTATATAAGTGGCTATTCTTAAGTGAACAGGAACTTTTGTTTGACACATTTTTTTCTATTTCTGCCCTATATAGTTGATGCTCTTGTATTTTACTTTCTGTTACTGGCCTTCTATGAGTGATCTTTATTACGATTTTGCCTTTGGTTCCTACGTTATTTGATTTTTTTTGTTTTGCTGATGCCCCAGTTTGATTGAGTGTTATTATGTTTTTGCCCCCGATTGATGAATGGTATTTTTTCGACCACCATTTTTTTTCCAACTTTACCCCGTGTTTTCTCAAGAAATTCCCTTCCCTTTCGTTTTTTATTTTTATTTTTTTTATTTCACCGACTTATCTCTTTGCTTTCCAATTTTGTCTCTCATGCAATGTCGTCTCTTTCATAGATTAGTCTCAAAGTTATGTCTCTCTCTCCAATCGAAAATTTTTTTCACAATTTTTTGCTCTAGTTTGTTTTATATCAACCCCCATTTTTTTTAAAGAACTTTCTTGGTAGAAATTTAGGCAACGCCAACATACACAGGTCATATACAAGAGAATCAACTCCCAAACTAATGAAACAATACTTAAATCGGATAACTAATTAACCCAAAAAAATCTAATTAAAATTCTAAATCACTAAAAAGTTGTAGAACAAACAAGAGTGTGGGGAGATCTGAGAGATCAATAGTAGAAACCATGTCAGTGGGCTATAACCCTAAGCATCTTATGTCATTTCTATCGAAAGTACACACTATTTTGTTTGATTTTCATATGAGGCAGAAGAAGATTTCGTTTATTTGATTTTTAGATGGACTAAAAAACCATTAACGACTAATAGACTAATAGAAAAACATAAACTTTTTAGAAAAGATAGAAAAATGAAAACTTTTCAAGCTTCTCATTTTTGGTGTTCGATCCAAAACGCCTCCTCCCAAACATTCAACCCACGATGCACAATTTCACATAATTTAGATCTAAAACATAGAGAGAGAGAGAGAGAGAGAGAGAGAGAGGGAGGGAGGGAGGGAGGGAGGGAGGAAAAGGGATGAAATTTTGTGGAGAAAAAAGTGGGAGAGCAGATAAAGGAAAATGCTTACTCTAGGTTGTTGCGAAGTTGTTGGTGATGGTGAAGGATGTAATGAGCTTCCGTGGTGGGGAAAAGGGGGAAGGGGAGAGAGAGAGAGAGGTGGAAAAAATTGAGCTTGAAGACATAGACGGCGGTGACTCGCAAAGGGAAGAGAGAGTTTTGATGTGGGAGGGGAAGAAGGGGAAGGGGAGAGAGAGAGAGAGTAGGAAAAAAAATTGGTTTGCAATTGTCTACATGTCCTCTCTTCGAGCTATGAAGTAAGAGAAATGTTTAGAGTACCCATTTTAGATCCAAGCATTTCTACCGATAATTTTTTTTTTGTTTGTTTTTTTTAATAATGATTAAGTAAGTATAAAAAAAAATTATGAAAAAGAAAATTTCATTTGGCCTTATCGATAAGATATCTTGTGCTACACGACTCATGAAGTAATGATCAACGTTTCGGAGGATACAACATCGAAAGTTTACAGTTTTATAATATTAATTTTAATAAAAATTTTATTTATCATACCCTATACCTCACATCACATCTCTTTTTATTTTATTTCCTTTTTCTCATAACAAATATATGTGATATATATATAAATGATGAATAAAACAATTCAATTAATTTAACAAAAATAAAATAAAATAAAATAATATCATTTAACCAAAATAAGCTTCTAAAACTATATTATTTTCACGTTCTAAAATTTAAAGAGTCCTACTTGAAAACATGCTTGGTTCATTAACACTACAAATATCCAATTTCGTTTGAACTTTTAAATATTTGAAAGATTTTCAAACACTTGGCTTAATTTAAAAGTCATCCGCTAGATTTAAAATAAATATTTGAGATAACAATATTTTTCTTCAATATTTTCTAAAATTCTAAATTTATTTCATATAAGAACATTTACTATATTTGTAAAAAACATTGTGACGCATGCTATATATAATTTCATGTAGGAACAACGGCATAAGAGATTTAACGTCCTATTCATTCATCTAGTGACTTAAACAAGAACTTAAGTTTCAAGTATAGATTTTCCTCAAACTATAACAAAACCGTTTTGTTAACTTAAAAAAACTTCTACCTTATATGTTGTTCACAATCTACCTTTGAAGAGCTTTTTTGACACTTTTTGATACATGTTGTTATGAGAAGATAATGTTCTATTATTTTTTTAAAAAAAAATCTTAATTTTTACACTTTTTAAAGATGAATTCTTACTCTAATCTACTTATGTGAAAATATTTTACTTTTTGATATCTTTTATTTCCACCAATTGAGCGCTACGTGCAAGGAGCATATGTGCCTTGAAGGTACCACTCTTACTAGTATATATATATATATATAAATAGAGAGAGAGAGAGAGAACTTTAATTATGCAAAGAATATTATATATTAATTAATATAATGGGTATGAAATTTAGGTCTCGTTTGTTTTCGCAGATAAGATGAGTTGAGATAAAAGTTGAAAGTTAAATAAAATATTATTAGAATTTTTTTTCATAATATTATAATTTTGTGATTTGAAAACGTTAAATTGTTTATTTTATTTTGTGTGGTAATTTGAAAAAGTTATAATGATTAGATGAGATGAGAACGATTGTGAAAATAAATAAACTCATTTAAACCTACTTCATACATCTTAACTTAAAAAATAAAATTCATTTCAACCTAAAAGAGTTATACTCATCTTAATGTGACATACAAAATATTACTATTTACAACTCAACTCAACTCAACTCATCTCAACATCCAATCGTAACATAACTAATTTGTATTTTGAAGTATTGTCGAACGACGTTGCTAATTATTACATTTATCTTAGGGCTAATTAATCATATATATATTTCGGCCTCCCACAAGTTGTAATTAACTACATGAATACCATTCAAAACTCGAGTCTCCTATGCCAAATAACAGTTGATGATCAGTTTTTCTCACTTTCAATCAAGTCATGACAGTCTTGAATTTGGCGGACTCTAATAATTAGAACATAATAATTAAGTAGTATGCACTCATTTCCCCCATCGATCAACAATTCCTATAAATGTCACTCCATCGATCTTAACTCAAAAATTTGTACTAAACCTATTAATTAGTAACTCGATAATCCACTCTAATTGTAGTTGCTTGATTCAAACGATCGCCAATTAATTAGCATATAAGGCACGTACGTTGACTTGACACTTTGTATGGAAGCAGCTTTAAAAGTTTCAAAGACAATATATATATTTACAGTATTATCCCGACCTCCTCGCATATCAACTACATTCTCAATAGCAATCGAAAGAAGCTTAAAGCCCATCTTTGAGAGAGAAAAGCCCAATCAAGAATTGCTATGTTTGCCAAGTAATGCTGGTCTGCAGTACTGGGGTGGTAAACTACTTGGGCTACTTCGATGTCAGATCATTCAGCCTAGGGAAGTGGCAATTTTTTTTTTTTTTTTTTTGAGAGAAATAGACTTCATTTTATTAATGAATTTCGAAGTTACAAATGTGACTTATCAATACAGGATAAATTCAGACTACAAATCAACCTATGCATCTGCTCTGAAGCACCCCATCCATAAATTTCTCTATGACAGACTTTGTCTTAACTTCTATAACTCTCTCTGACCAAACTAGGTTTGTCAGAAAGAATCAAAATACAGAGCCTAAACGACTTCTTTTCAAAAGAAAAGAAGTACTAACACCTCCCATCCCCCCTAGGAGGAGGAGTCTTACCACACCGTCTCCTCTCAAAAGAGGAACGAGACTCGACAGCTATGGACTCCATAAGAGTCCAATAGCCTATTTCTATTATTTATGCAGAAAACCAAATACAGACATAAAAGCAAATAAATCAACTCAAAAAAACACTGCAACAACCACTACACAGAATGCAGCGGAGGCGCATGAACCAAAAAAAAAACCACGAACCAAAGCAAACACACAACAACAGAACCCAACAACAGACAAAGCCAAACAGGATCGGGGGTGGCGCGTGGGGAGCACGCGCCACATTGGGGAGAAGCCAAATGGCCGGTCAAGACAATGCCGGTATACTGGACTCTGAGCTGCCGCACATGGCTCCCACACGGTGTGATACGCGGTGGCTCGGGTATGCCATGCGTTCTCTGGAGTCCGCGCTTGGGGGCGACACGCCGCTCTATATGGCGCCCAAAGCGGGAGGCTGCATGATCGGCGGACAAGGGATCTCCCGGTGGTACGCGTGAAGGAGAAAATCCACCGGAGGAGCTCGGATTGGCTCCCCCCCATTATTCGGCCGAAACCTGAAAAACCAAAAAAACCAAAAAAACAGTAATAAACCAACAGAGACAAAGGTAGAGAGGGAGGAGAGGAGGGGGGATGAGGAAGCCGAAGCTTTCCCTCCCCCCTACGCTAAGAGCGACCGCTAGGATTTTCTGCGAATAGTTTTCGTGGAGGGTTTTGAGAGAGACGCTTGGGTTTTTAGACAAGGGGCTGATCTTAATTGGTGTCTAGGGAAGTGGTAATTGAGCCGGAGTCAAATCGAACTCTTTTAGGTATTGGAGTCGGAGGGAATTGAATTAGGCCTCGTTTGTATATACACTTGAGATGGGATGAGATATTTTAAATAGTAATTAAAATTTTAAGTTAAGATGAGATAAAATAATTTGTAAAAAAATATATATTTAGATAGTGAGATGAGATAAAATAATTTTTAATTTTTGAGATTTGAAAAATATGTGGGTCCCATTGTTTTATTGAGTACTCTAATTGTGCACTGTTTACATTAGTTTTGGCACTGTTCATGTAAGTTTTCACCATTTTATACTGTTTATTTACTGATCATTTAAGTGGATATTTTCAAAACTTAAGAGATAAAATATTATGTTTAGATTGCCAAAACTACTATACGATGTAACTCCAGATTAGCTGTCTTCATTTGTATTGGCTAACCAAACCAGGCTTTAGAGCCAGAGTAAGGGCCCATTCGGAATTTGAATTGAATTGAGATAAACTCAGTTCAGTCTGATTTTAAGCTGAATCCAACATCTAAACACACAACTCCTAATCATTAAATTCAACTCAACTCTTCTTTACACATGGCCCCACAACTTTTTTCAACTTAACACTTTTTTACACGTATGACTCATAACCTTTTTCAAATTTTCATAAATACATATAAATTTATTTGAATATTCAAACATATCTAAACTCATCTTAGGTAAGTCTTACAAAACTCACCCTACTATCTTGACTCACTATTATTCATAAAAAAACTTAACTCATAAAAAACTCAGCTTAATATTCAAACGAGACCTTAGAGTCAAAAAAGGCTAAATCCTTATGCCAACTTGGTTGGTGCTCAGCCCTAATTGAGCCATGCTGGACAATTTCATCTTCTTCTCTCGAGAAAAACATATATTTGTAAATCTATTTAATGATATTCCAAACTTATTGTGATGTAAATATCTGTCATAATATTAGCTATGATAAAGTAATATTTTGTTTTGAATTTCTTTATAACTAGTAATAAATCTACAATAACTGGTGTATTTACACATAAACTTGTAACTTAAAATTACGTAGCAATTCTTATATACAATAATACAAATGCTTCTTTATTTATAGGTGGGAAAGAGATTATGTTTTCAATTCCCCGCTAGTTTTCGCGGGGATATGATCTGTACGTATGTTGTAAGGCCTCTTTGGGATTGTGTTAGGAGTCTTAAAAAGTATTTAAAGCCATATTTGGATGGTTATCTCATCTCAACATGATCCAAACACTACTTAAATACAAATATTTTTTAGTTTCAAATCTTAACTTTTACATATAATTATTACCTAATTATTACAAAATTTTCAAACTTTCAAATAAAAAAAAAAAAAAATTAACTTTTTCAAATCTCAAAATAAAAATAATATTAAAAAAATATATTCTAATAACATGATTTTAACTTTATAATATTTTTATTCAACTTTTTCTCTCTCATTTCCTAAAATCCTATAAAACATCTTAACTCAAACTATTTCACTACTATTCACAAACTATTAATCAATTACTATTCACAGATTTCTCATTTCATCTCAACATCTCAACGAGACCTAAATAGCAGCCTTAAAAACTCTTTAATGGAAAAATTATGTTTTTTGGGTGCTACACATTAATGTACTTTTTAATTTTAAATAAGTTACAAAATACGTTTGAGAAAAATCTCAAATATGTTTTTTTGGATAATGCGGAATCAAGTAATTTCAATTTTAAAAAGACTATCAATGGTAAAAATACTCATAAAACTTGATAATTATAACTTTCAAACTTTTAAATATATGATCATAATTTCTTAAAAAAATCAAATGATTTTTTATGTCATTTATACCTTAAAAATAATTTTTAATTTATTTTCAAACAAATGTAACATGTTTAAAAGCGTTTTAAATATAGAGTTACCAAACAATAAATAACTTTTTAATAATAGAATTTATTACGTACTTAAGCTACAAGTCATAAGTTCTACAGTTATAAGGTATATTTGTCATCGCAGTTTTAAGTACGTAGTCTCTATGTACTTAACAAACCACACTCAAGAACTTATAATTGACAAATATACCCTACGAGACATAACAAAGGACATGCCTAGTTATGAAGGTTAGTTTGGTTTGATGTCGGGAACTTTGATGTAGGCACTTAGGAATTTAGGAGTTCTTGATGGTTTTATGGTTAATTGAAGCACTATAATAAAATTAATGGCATTTTGCAATTAATTTATCGCGACCAAAATAGTTGTAAAAGGCCATTTTTATTATAATGAAGATATGTAGAGAAGTTAATTATCAATGTTTTCTAATTTTATTTTGATATGCTAATTGTGTCGTTTTAAGATGGAGATACAATTCAACCACTTGCGAATTGAAAACTTGTGGTACAAAACTCATGTTCTTCTGTCGTTGTCATAAAAGAAGAAGATTGTATTGTTTGCTTCGGTTGGGATGCATGGCTTTATAAGATCGTCTCAATCTTTTTTCCTTTTGCAAGATAAGTTCGAAACCGGAAGATACCGACATTGTCACGCATGCGTTCTGCTTTTAATTTGAACCACGAGAATTATCAAATGGGTTGGTCAAATAAACAAAATAAAAAAATGAAAATTAGGAGACCTCGAGAAAGGTTGTGCCAAAGATGGCCTACGGTGGTGGTTGTAGGAAGGGTACGTAATATATATAGAGCAATACTAGATATAATATAATTAAAGTGTATAAGTTTCGTGCATCTTATTTAATAAAAAATAGTAGACTTTACTAATAAAAAAGTAATTTTTTATATAAATCTGAGATTTACTTATTTTTTTAAAATGAATCTATAGAACTTCTAAACTTTAAAATTACAAATATTATTTCTTATATATATACTTCAATCATAAAAAAAAAAATAATAATAATAAAAAATGTGATCTGTCGTTGCCAAAACAAATGTAATATTAATTACTTTGACTGGTATATATTTGTTTGATCATTAGATCTT
Source organism: Pterocarya stenoptera (assembly GCA_003123785.1). Classification (NCBI taxonomy): domain Eukaryota; kingdom Viridiplantae; phylum Streptophyta; class Magnoliopsida; order Fagales; family Juglandaceae; genus Pterocarya; species Pterocarya stenoptera. Next base: position 99,581 of record QEOT01008770.1, on the reverse strand, counting down.
AATCTCTTACCATTTTCCATCCAAGAACACACCGATTTTGGCATCAACTTTTTACTTTTGAAGTACGAAAATATTGAAAAGAGTTAGGGAAAAAAAAAGGACAAAAAGATGAAAAGAACGTTATGCCGAACAAGTACTTAATTGGGAGTTTATCATTTAGTAGTGGATTAATTACCCCGTACTCATATCATATTATATATGATCGATCATTGACTATATATCGTGACAGTGTTGATCTCTTGAAGTCCACATTCCAATTTATTTCTTTGGACTTTGGTGCCTCATGTGTCGCTTCAAGTCTTGCACACAGAAAGATTGAGAAAGATCGGGATTTCCTCCCTTTCTTGGCCACATACTGGGGGGGTGAATTTCCACGAACCATGCTTGGTTTAAATCCCGCCATGCATGCGTTTGTTTCCCATGCATTTACATTTGAAATTCAAAAGATCTGAAACTCATCGGAAATTCAAAGCATCAGAAACCCATCTGAAATTCAAAAATATATCCGCCATATATATAATGTTTTTATGCATTTAATAAACTCGTGCATGGGACCAACTCATTGCATCTTTTCATGAAGACATTGATATCTGGACCTGTGGTTGGTTTCCGTCCATGGGAATGGTAGCTGAATAAAGTTGGATGAAAGTACCGTTCAAGTTATTTCTTACCATTACTTTAGTTCTCGTCCTCGATCGTGAACACTCGTCCGTCCGAGGTTTTTGAGATATGATATTTCGTTTGGATAATGATATCTATATAACATATTTTATAATATATTTTATAATTTATGTTGTAAACTAAAGATATTTTTATAAAATAATATATATTAGTTTTATAAAGTATTTTATAAAAATGTACCCCTTTTAAAAATATTGTTGTATAAAATATTGTGAAAAGTGAGGTGTGTTTACTATTTTTCTTATTGATTTAGGCCTTGTTTAGTTTCATATATCTCAACCCATCTTAACATTCAAACACCATTTAAATATAAACATTTTTCAATTTTAAATTTTTAACTTTTCTTTCTCATTTTTCAAAATCTCATAAAATATCTTAATAAAAATCATTTCACTATTATTTATAAATTTTCATCTCATCTTATCATATATGTAGTGTAACACCACTCAAATACAAATATTTTTTAGTTTCAAATCTTAACTTTTACATATAATTATTACCTAATCATTATAACTTTTCCAAACTTTAAACAAAACACAAAAAATAATTCAACTTTTTCAACTCCAAAAACAAAACAAAAAAAAATATATTAAAAAAATATTATAATAATATCTTAACTTTATAATATTTTTATTCAACTTTTTCTCTCTCATTTTCTAAAATCTTATAAAACATATTAACTCAAACTATTTCACTACTATTAACAGATTTCTCATCTCATCTCAATATCTAAACAAGACTTAAATAGCCTTAAAATCTCTTTAATGGAAAAACTATGTTGTATGGGAGTTACATATTAAAGTACCTTTTAATCTCAAATAAGTTAAAAATTACGTTAGAGAAAAAACTCAAACATATTTTTTCAAATAATGCAAAATCAAGTAATTTCAATTTTAAAAAGACTATTAATAGCGAAAATACTCATAAAACTTGATAATTATAACTTTTAAGTTTTTAAGGATATTATCATAATTTTTTTAATAAAATAAAATAATATTTTATGTCATTTATACCTTTATAAAAATTTAATTTGTTTCCAAATAAATGTAACATATTTGAAAATGCTTTAAATATATGGTTATCAAACAAGAAAAAACTTTTTAATTGTAGAATATATTATGTACTTAAGCTATATGCCATAAGTCATAAAATTATAAGTTATATTTCCCACCTCAATCTTAAATGTGAAGTCTCTATGTATTTAACAAATCACACTAAAGAACTTACACTACAAGAAGTTTGACTTTTTGGAGCTAATTTTTATAATGATGAAATTTTTTCGTCCTTAAAAGTCACTTTTAGGGATGAAATTAAAATCTCATCCCAAAAATAGTATGAATTGTAATTACAGTTCAAACATCAATTTATCGTTCGAATAGTAATCTTTAGGAACAAAATCATTGACCCCTAAAATTGATTGTCTGTCCGAACAAACGAGCATATTAATTCGAACTGTGTTAATTATGTTTGAATGGTACCAAACCTGTTTGAATACTAATAATTTGTTCGAACTAGAATAATTTTCGTTCAAACTAGAATAATGTTCGTTCAAATGAAAATAGTGTATGTTCGAACAAAATTAAATTCTGCTTGAAAGAAAATATTTTCAGTTCGAACGATTAAATTTGAGAGAAATTTTGACTGGATTTGGAATGCGCTAATTTTTTGAGATTTTACTGATCAAATGATTTATTATATACGTTCGAATTGTGTTAGTTCTGTGGTACCTAATCATTGGAACAATAATAATTTCTTCAACTAGAATAGTGTCTGTTTGAACTAGAATTGTGTCTAATTGAAGGGAAATAATTTTAGTTCGAACGGTTAAATTTTAGAGAAATTTGGCCAAGATTTGGAATGTGCTAATTTTTTGAAATTTACCGTTCGAACATTTTTTATCCTGTTCAAGCAGTTAACAATGTTCAAAAAAATATAAAGTGCCCTAGACTTTGATATTTTACAGCTCCGAGAGAGAGAGAGAGTAGCATATCAAAGATGGGGGAATTTTAGGGGTATTCTTGTGAAGTAGAGAATGAGAATAATTATTTTTTCTTTCAAATAAATGAGATTTTTTTTTGTAGTTTGAATATGCACTTTTTTCTATACTCTACTAATACTCTACTAATGTTATTTCTTTTTTTTGTTTTTATAAGGAATTCTTAGTGCTTAAAAATTACTTTTTTTGTTTGTATTTGAGGTATACGCACAGATTTTATTCTTGTTTTAAATTTTCTTAAAATATATAAAAGCTTGTTGTTTACTATAAATGTTGTTTATTTTGTTGGTACTTTATTCTGTTCTTTATTGTTATAATATTATTTATTACAAATTATGGATGTTGGGTGAAGGCTTGATGTTTATATTTTTTAGGTTTTATTCTTGAAAATATTTTGTAGACTAATATTATTATTATTCTTGAAAATTTTAGGGATTGTTCTTGACTAAAAGGGCAGATAAAAGGTTCAAGACTTGACTGTCCTTGAGTTGAACATATCTAGGAAGAATAGATGAACTAAAGTCTCAAACTTGGTCTGTTTCATTATTTGTATTTTTTGCATGTTTAAGGCTATGTAATGAGTTGTATAAATAATGTCAATTGATTTGTTATGGTTAAGAATTTGAAGAAATTTTGTAATAAAGATTTTTTTTTGCAACTTTTATATTAATATTTTTGATTTTATATAACTATTTGCTGCCAGGTGAAGGCAACAAATGCTTATATTTTTTTAATTTTAAATAAAAGTATTTTTTAGGAGATTAGTTCGCTACAATTGACACTTTTTGTCACATACATAATTTTTTGTAAGATAATTTTGTCGGAAAATGATTTTGCGGCCAACATATTCGATGCAAATAGTTATTTGCAACGTTTTTAATCGTCGCAAATGACTATTTGCGACTAGTTCTCCAAAATAAAAGCCCATTATGTTATGACTATTAGGGATGAAATTTTCTCTTCATCCCAAATAAAATTTGTTTGAACGGTATTTTTTTATGTTCGAACGACTGTTAGTTTCATCCCAAAAATATCCATTCGAACGCTTTTGAATGGAAATGACAAATTTCGTCTCAACAAAATATTTTTATACAGAAATTTTAATTTTGCCCTAAAAAACCTTTTGAGACAAATTAGAAACAAAAAAATTTCATCTCAAAAAAATTTTCAAGACGAAATCCAAACCTTTGAGATTGAAAATTTTCGTGCCTAAAAAGTAAACTACTTCTTGTGTTACTGACAAATATAACCTACGAGACTTAACAAAGGACATGCCTTACGAAGGTTGATGTAGGCACTTAAGAATTTAGGAGTGCTTGTTGGTTTTATGGTTAATTGAAGATATGTAGAGAAGTTAATTATCAATGCTTTCTGATTTTATTTCGATATGTTAATTGTGTCGTTTTAAGATGGATATACAATTAAACCACTTGCGAATTGAAAACTTGTGGTACTACAAAACTCATGTTCTTTTGTCGTTGTCGTAAAAGAAAAAGATTGTATTGTTTGCTTTGGTTGGGATGCGTGGCTTTATAAGATCGCCTCAATCTTTTTTCCTTTTGCAAGATAAGTTTGAAACCGGTAGATACCGACATTGTCATGCATGTGTTTTGCTTTTAATTTGAACCACGAGAATTATCAAATCGGTTGGTCAAATAAACAAAACAACACAACAACAACAATAAAAAAAATGAAAAGAAACCGAGAAAGGTTGTGCCAAGGATGGCCTACGGTGCTCGTTGTAGGAAGGCTAATATATATAGAATAATGTTAAGATACAATATAATTAAGTATACAAGCAGTGCGCATCCTATTTGAAAAAAAAAAAGAGAGTAGACTTTACTAATATAAAAATAATGTTTTATGTAAATCTCAAATTTGCTCAATTTTTAAAAAAAAATGAATCTACGAAATTTCCAAACTCTAAAATTACAAAGAGTTTTGTTATGTACAAGCAAGTTTGCGTATCAATCTACGTATTAATGTTGTTGTCTTCATATTCTAAATTAAATTAACATCGTTTTTAATAAAGTTTACTTTCTGACCAATCATATTAAATAGATCCGTGTATCAATACGTAGAATCGCTTACAATTATATTTTTTCAATTATAAATATCATTTCTTATACATACATATATATATATATATATAGACTTCAACCATAAAAAAAGATGTAGGATAAATTAAACTACTGATCTATCGTTGCCAAAACAAATGTAATATTAATTACTTTGACTGG